>CM075878.1:4692593-4777593 GCA_038021265.1 Cyprinella venusta
TGTCATGTAAATTTATTATCCAGTAAATATAAATACTTGCATTACATACAATGCATGGAATTGCTTCATAGTGAACATAACTGTACTTTATCTAATGTACCACAAGCTAATCTTAGATCATTAATATATGTTCAAATATGTCATGAACTAGTGTTCTGTTAAGATTTTTATAGTACAACCCATTTTTACATTCTTCCTATAATATGTTACTATGGTGTTGTAAGGCAGTTGCTAAGGTGTTCTGAGTAGTTAAGTCTATACCCAAGTCTCTATGATATTTTGTACTCTGCATATGGCTTCGGTCGCTTCTTCAATCTGAGTCTTTTTTTTTTTTTTGTAATCCACAAGTTGAAATTCCAATTGTCCAATTGCCTAAAAAAGGTACAAAATCCTCAGTCTGGTTTGCTAGCTGGTCTGAGCTTGTTTAAACTGGTTTTTGCTGGTTTATGTCTTTCTCCCAGGCGTCCCAGCTCAACCAAGTTGGTGTTCAGCTGGATTATCTGGCTGGCAAACTGGTCTCCCACTCTGACCAGGTAAGCTCAAATCTAAATTTAAATTCTTAACAAAAAAACAAAAAAACAAAACAAAAAAAAAAACAAGAAAAAAACAAACAAAAAAACTACATAAAGTTAAGATATAAACTGAAATCATTTTTCTCTTTTCCTCTTCTAATAAATATTGTTTTTATTGTAGAACATGCAGTTCTTGAAACTTTGATTACCCAAAGATAAAAATTCTGTCACTTCCATAATGTTATATGGAAGAAAATGGGGCCCATTAAGTGTTTTGTTGCCCATATTCTTTAAAATATTGTCTTTTATTTTTAGCAGAAGAAAGAAACTCATGACAGAATTTTCATTTTGGGTGAACTTTCCCTTCAATCTCCTGTTTATGAATTGTTATAGGTTCAGTTATAGGAAAAACAATATTTTTGTCCATTGATGTGGGCGTTAACATAGATATCGTTATAGTTATCTTCAGTTGAAGTTGTCGTTCTTTGTGTGAACAGGTTGTTAAATGTATTTTTACAGGTGTGTTTATTTGCATTTTACAGTGGCTTCAGAAACAACACATTCAGGCAGAATTTAGTCTGAACACCTTTTTTATGTCCATTAATTCATGATTATAAAGAGTTACCATATATATTTTTCGATAGTGCTTTACAATAAGGTTCCACTTGTTACATTAGTTACCATAAACTAACAATTAAAAACTTCTTTAAATCATTTGTTAATATTAACAAACAAGCTAAAAAACATTGTTATTTAATGAATTTGAGCTATCATGCACTAACAATGAACGGTTGTATTTTTTTTCTCTAACGTTAACAAAGATGGATAAATACTGTAACATATGTATTGCTCTTTGTTCATTTGAATGTATTAACTAATGTTAACTAATGGGACTTGATTGTAAACTGTATATTTTCTGTGGTGTTTTTTCCAGTTTCTAGCTCAGAGGAGAGTTCACCTTTATAGCCTTTTGAACATGTCTACAAAATGCTCATTTAAGCACCTATTCTTAGGTTTTCCTCACATTCTCCCTGGGGCATACAAACCTCTTACGAGCATGTGCGTTTGCTTCTTATAAAGCTCAGCCAACTGATCTCGCTTATTCAGGGAAGTAAGTTATTAACTCCTCTGCAGTGAGAGGCTGATGATGTTGTTTGTCTTTGACCTTGCAGCACCACACCAAACTGAGGTGAGCACTGCATAAAAACACAGATTAGACATTAACTTATAAGGTGATGAAATCACACACAGTAAATACAGTACTGGCCAAAAGTTTTAGATCGGTAAGATTTTTTATGTTTTTAAAATAAATCTCTTTTGCTCACCAAGGCTGCAAATATTTGACAAAAAAACAGTAATATTGTGAAATATTATTACAATTTAAAACAGCGGTTTTCTATGTAAATATACAGTATAGTGAAGTGTAATTTATTCCTGTGATCAAAGATGAATTTACAGCATCAGTACTCCAGTCTTCAGTGTCACATGATCCTACAGCAATTATTGTAATACGATGCTCAAGAAACATTTCTGATTATTATCCATGTTGAAAACAGTTTTTTTTACATGTTTATTTCAGGATTCTTTGATGAATAGAAAGTTCAAAAGAACAGAATTGATCTGATATGGAAAGCTTTTGTAACATTAATCACTATGCAAACGTTTGGGGTCAGTAAGAATTTATTTTTTTATTTTTGTGGGGAAAGAAATTAGAAAATACTTTTATTCATCAAGGATGAGTTAAATTGATCAAAAGTTACAGTAAAGACATTTATAATGTTAGAAAAGATTATATTTTAAATAAATGCTGTTCTTTTGAACTTTCTATTCATCATAGAATTTTTTTGGGGAAAACAACTGTTTTCAACATTGAAAATAATAATTTGTTTTTTGAGCATAAAATCATAAAATTGTCATAATATTTCACAATATTACTGTTTGTCATTTTTTTTTTCATCAAATAAAGCAGCCTTGGTGAGCAGAAGAGACTTCATTTAAAAACATAAAATCTTACTGATCTAAAACTTTTGAGCGGTAGTGTACATATAATATAATTGTACTATAATGAATGAATAAATCCAACAATATTCATATAAATGTTTTGGATCAGTAATCTAATTTTAAAGAAATTGGTACTTTTATTCATCAAGTATGTATTAAATTGATCAAAAGCGACATAATCAAAGACATTTATAATGCTGCAAAATATTTCCACAAAAGGTTCAACATTGGTAATAATAAGAAATTGTTTCTTGAGCACCAAATCAGCATATTAAAATGATTTCTGAAGGATCTTGTGACTCTGAAGACTGGAGCATTGATGCTGAAAATTTCCTTGGCCTCACAAGAACAATATTTTAAAATATATACAAATAGAAAAGTTGTTCTGTTTTTACCGTATTTTGATCAAATATATGCACCCCTGGGAAGCATAAGAGCATAAATCTCATTCTTCTCTCTTTAAGTTTCTGATGAAGACAGGAAGCCTTTTTTCTTCTTGTGAAACAAAATAAAGAGCAACTAGGTGTGTAATTGATGTTTTATGCAATATTGTCATTATTGTGCTGCCACAGAAAATTATGGGGCCTGTAGTTTTGTCACTTCATAATTAATTTCTGACAGGCTATTCTTCATCAACAGCTCATAAAATGTCGGCAAACCAAATTGTACGTTCAACATTCATAATCAATTTGAATTTGCTTCCACCATGATTCTTTAATAAATGCAGAGCTCAACAAAATGGTAGTTTCAACACTATGGTGTTGTTCACGCCCCATCAGCGCATACTATACGATCATTCTGATATTGATTTTTTATATGAGGTTGTCAGCGAGGTCTTGTCAGGTTAGTGACTTTTGAACTTAAACACTAGTTGTATCTACAGTACCTCAAATCAATTGTTTGGATTATGATGTCACTGTAAAAAAAAAAAAACAAAAAAACAGCAGCTGTGGTTCATAAGATACAGTGACATTGTTTAAAATATTATGAGGCAAATTGGTGCTTGTAAACTTACAATCATACAAAGTTTTGTCATGAAACTCTAGATGGCGCGGGCCTAGAAGTCCTTAACTAAATCTGCTTGCAATCACATCATTCTCTGTAGGACACAGCTGATTGGTTCCCGCTCTCGCTTGTCTTAGCAGTTTGCGTCACCCTTTCAGAAAGGTTGCAGCACACTTCCAGTTCCTATGAATTTCAAGATCCAAGATAAGTGAATAATGTGAATTAAAGTGATAATGAAGTTACTTGAAAATCATTATGTTACATTTTGGATCCATGGCCAGGCAACGGTCCAGCTCTTGTAGAAAACCTGTGGTCAGTCCTCAAAAAGTAAGTAGACTAGCATAGGTCCACACATTATGATTAACTTCGAGCACTAAGGCAAGAATGGATTGCAATCATTCAGAATTTGGCCCAGAAGATGATATCCAGCATGCTAGAACATTGTTGACTCTGCATTGAATAGCAATTTTATGTAAAAACAAGTTCAGTTTGAGAAGATATTAGTTACAGTTTCAAAACATGCTGCATTTTTGGGATGATGGATGCTGCTCTGAACTTTGGAATTGCAATGAGCTGTTAGGAAGGAACTAGATCTCATTAAGTGTAATGAACCTGGCTGGAATCATCAAATCCTCATGAAGCCCAATATATAGGCTAAGTCTGAGAAACCGCTCTCTCCACAGTCATTACCCACAATCCCTCTTCCCTCCGCCTACATGTCCTGAGTTGTAAGAACAGATGCTCTCCTTTCCCTTCTGACGGCCCCCTCCCCGAGCAAAGACCCCTGCAGAAGAGCGCTGAATTTCAGTGAGTCATCCTCTGTTCTTCCCCTGACATTCACAGGGATTTTAATAGCTCAATAAAACCGAATTCTTCGATTAACGTAAGGAAGTTAAATTGGCTCGGGGCCACCTTCTTCAAAGTCACCTTGATTTTGGCAGCGCAGAGCATCTTTCATCCCGCAGATGGTCATAGGTCATGTATGAACTACATTTCCCAGAGTGCACTGAGTGTTTGTGGAAGCAGATGTGCGGTGGTCAGCATGCTTCATTAGGTTCCCAGCGTGGTTTGACGTTGACGGGCAGATGTCGTGACCACCGTCTTTGGTTTTAGAGCCTGGGGAAGGGATTTCTAATTAGAACAGGTGTCTCATTCAGGTCCTTTCCTCTGATGTGTCATTACCTGCCGCTTCCAGTCACGAGCAAGTTTTGCCTGAAGGTGATTTTCAGGAGATTGTGATAATTTCCTTTGCTTTGTGTCATCCTGAGAGAGTATTTATCGTCGTGAATAATTTACACGGGCCTTCTGTAGGTACTTGTGATGTAAGTGAGCATGTGGACTGAGGGCTGGTTTTTAATGATCTTGTGTTGATGTGCTGTCCAGACTGCAGACTTCTAATGAGGACTGTCAATGTGCCCTGTCCAGCATTAGAGAGGGACTGTCTGAACTCCATCTGTCGTCCTAGTTCTTAGGACTTGTTCGCTCTCGCTCTGTCATTTTTAACCCGTTTATGATAGCAGACTTTAACCACCTTACGGGATAAAAATAGTGAACATGCAGTAATCATCTGCACACCAAATGTTTGAATCGTTAGTGCCTACTACACTCTAAAAAATGCTGGGTTGTTTTAACCCAATTTTGGGTAAAATATGGACAAACCCAGCCATTGGGTTACATTTTTAAATTAATTTTTTAATTTATTTAAATTTGTCCATATTTTACCCAAAATTGGGTTAAAACAACCCAGCATTTTTAGAGTGTATGTTCCCAAATGCATGGTAAACTCACAGCACATTTTCAGAACTGTAATGTTACAGAAAGAAACTGATTTTTAACCGCTAATGGAAAGTGCATACAAACATAATGCTCTTTATTATAATTCACAAAATAAAACTCAGGAGATTGCTGGAGACTAATGTAAAACAACCACAAAAAATCAACGATACTAGACAATGGAATAGGAAACTGAGGACGTAGCCCTCAATCGGGTCATGGGGTTTATATGACCCCAATCGACTTTTACTTAACAAAAAAAGGTTCCCTTCATCTCAGTGGAATAAGATTTTATGACTTTTCTTACATTATCTATTTATACACACTCAAAAACTGGGCTTTATTCGGTTGTTCTAAAGGTATTATAAAAAATGTTTACACTTCTGGTCTTCGGGGTCAATATGACCCCACATTGAAATGAATGGGAAATGTGAAAAAAAACTAAATATATTTTCTTCATGTGTCAAAAAAAAAAATACCTGGCATAAATCTGAAAATTTTTACACCAAAATGAAGGCCTAAATGAGCATACATGCAATGTATCATAAAAAAAATATATATTTCATATGCTAATGCTAAAGCTAATGGTGTAGTTAGGGAATTGTGTGGTATGTGGATACAAAAGTACTTTATATCTCCAAAAACACAGCATTAATGAATAGATGAGAAGTAAACAAAAAAAATGATATATTATTTGTATGATTAAAAATGTATATTTTTTGTACAATTACTCAATCAATTGTTGGGGTTGTAAAGACCCCGAAGCCCAGAAGTGTAAACAGGAAACGAAGACCATTTGAAGGTTAAATACACTGGGGATGATTAATTGAAATGGAACAGGTGTCAACTAAATAAAAAAACATTGGAACTAATTTACAAAATGGAAAGAGACCCGAGAAATTAAAACCAAAACAGGCTACACGTGACATCCAGCCCAACAGCCCACGAGTTCCCCAGTTCTCACTTTTGTGAGTGAGAAAAGGCAAATTGCTATATTTATTATTGGAGAGGTCTGAAGCTATTGTGGAGTGGTCCATGAGTAATTACCATCATGCCCTTGAGCATGGTGCCTGTCCTCGGGATGCTCTGAGGGCTCTCACTATAATAAGTCACTCTATTATATCCTACTGTGTTTTTATTTTTTTATTTTATGTCTTTAAATAGTTTTCATTTTAGTTAACGATAACACTGCTTGAGAGCAGAATAGTTTTAGTTTTATTCCCAATCAAGATGAAATATAAACAAATTATGCAAAAAATTGGAGAAATATTTAATATTTTGTATTTAGGATAGAAAATGCCCAGAACGCCCAGAACGGAACCATATACCGCGCCAATCCAAACTGTATGCTAATTGTCAATCGTAATTGACGATAGTGGTCTTGACAGAACACCTGAATATAGGCCTGTATTATTTTTGCCCATTACCAAAGTAAGTTTTTTTTTATCAAAATATCCCAAAACAAAAATATAATGTTATTCTGTTGATTTGTGTACTTACATTATCCTGAATGTTTAAATACAGAGAAATAAACAGTTGTTACCAGGACACAGACTCTCATTAGCAATAGCTCCAGCGGCCTCGTTCCACTCTAACAGCTTTCGTACCGTTAATAGATCTTAATAAATTACCGGTCATCCATGAATATGATTTCTGCCCGAGTCCCGTCGTATTCTCCACCGGCTGTAGAGGCGAAGACAACAACTCTCATGATTCTGTGGATTAAGCTACACCTTTATTTTGAACAAATTACTTCTAGTGGGTGAAAAATTACAGTGTGCCAACACAACTTTTAAGTTGTCTAGTACTGCTTATCTCAATACTGCTGATCATTTAACATCTGCTTAAGCTGAGTTCATTTATTTGCTCTCTGACAAAACAGTCGTGATCTTTTTCAACACATGACACTGCAGACATATACTAGACCTCTTCAGGCATATATGCAAGAATTCTTTGAGTAACATAAATCAAATGAGTATCACATTTTACATATGTCCTTTTACAAAAGTGGCAGTAAAAGAGGGTATTTCTACTCTGCAATGTGGACTCCACAGGCGGACTGATAAGCTCCTAGTCATTCAGGTGGAGAGAGGATAAACATGGCAGCGAAATCCCGGAGAGAGAGGGATAGGGATTGATTTCCCGCTGAAACCTGCTTTAGTGGAGCGTGAGAGAGTTCCAAGGGACTTCATCTCTCCTCAGCACCAGACTGTGTCTGTGGCTCATCACAGTGTGGGTGAAAGAGCACATCTACACCTTGAGCTAGCGCTGTGAATAGTGTTCTAGTTGGTTGCGTGAGTGAGTGTAAGAGCCTGAGACCGCTTTCTCTCTTTAAACTATTTACATTGCAAAGTAGACATGTTCATCCAACTGTTAATGGGAGAATGGTGAATAAGAGACTAATTAAGGGTGTCACGGAGGAGAAAGAAGAGGCAAGCCCACACAAACACACACACTAAGGCTGAAGATGATGTATGATGTAGAAGTGTTGGGGAAGATACTTTGAAACTCATACTCGGTACTCATCATTTAAAGTTCAATCACATTCAAGCTACATGCTACTAACAAAAAATATATGTTTTCTATATTTTATATATGGCTCATTTTGTTGAGGGCAACAATAAGGATCTCCGTTTGCGTGATACACAAAATTTGAACTTTGAAATTTGAAAATTTGAAATTTGAACACTACAGGTAATCACACTAGGAATCACCCTAATTATATAAAACACTCAAACATTTAAATTCATGCTTTGCTATGAAAAATAATATAAAATTTAGTACAGGGACACACTAACCACTTAACTAATTTAAATATGACTAAGACTCAAGATGGAGAAGATAGCTGTGCGCAAAATGCTGTGTCACAAAAAAATAGCAATGCTTGTATATCAGTACTGTACTATATCAACCCCAAACTTTTAAATCATAGTGCATATTTTATCATATTTTAAGGGTTAGTTCACCAAAAAAGGAAAATAAAGTCATTAATTACTCACCCTCATGCTGTACCAACACCGTAAGACCTTCGTTCGTCTTCGGAACATAAATGAAGATATTTTTGATTACATTTGAGAGCTGGATCACTGCTACATAGGCTCCTAAGGGAATGAAACTTGATGGCCCAGAAAGTCACTGAAGAAAATGTTTAAATATTCCATGTGACTAAGTTTAATAAGCGACGAAAATACTTTTTTTTGCGAAAAAACAAACAAAAATAACGACTTTATTCGACATTAATACTAAAGATATAGGGTATAGGATTAGTAGCATATTCATTTGACAAATATGCATGGTACTCCAGTGTGCTTCAAAGAATACTATTGTCCAAAAAACATGGTATATTCAAAAACATCTGTATTCATCATAGTTCATATAATTTTATTTACATAACAAAATTTAATGGCAGGAATTGTAAGTGCAGCCCTTCTTTGTTGATGCCAGACCATGACGTCACTGGCCGAATGACCACAGTTATGAAAACTGTCATGTCAGCTTAAAATCAGATTTTCCCTTTGTTCCAGTAAGTGGAGTAATTTGTTTACTTGTTGTCTCTGTGGAATTTCCATACAGATATATATATATATATATATATATATATATATATATATATATATATATATATATATATATATGAAGAGTTCAGATGCAAAAGCCTCTAAATGCCATTTGAAATTTTCTTCTAAAATGACCATTTTTATCAAGCTTGTATATTTAAGTTCAGTAATTTCACTTAAATGACAATTAATAGGTAATCTTCATTGCAATTTAAGTGAAATTACTGAACTTAAATATACAAGCTTCATAAAAATGATCATTTTAGAAGAAAATTTCAAATGGCATTTAGAGGCTTTTGCATCTGAACTCTTCATATATATATATATATATATATATATCTCCTTGAGCACTGCCACGGGTTGCTGAGGGCAATGGAGATTGATTATTCCTCTAGATATCATGTTCATAAAATAAGAGCCATATATCCCTGTACATTCGTCAGTCTCCCCTTGCAGAAATGCAAAATGGTTCTCATTCTCATATAAATGTCATTTTGACTCATACCAAGGGTGTTCCATAAAACTCCAAAAATAATAAACAAAATGCTTCTTCAGAAACATTACAAATCCAAGTTCAAGGTTTATGGTCTCATAACCATTAATAAAAGTCCAAGTGAGGACGGTCGCCCGACCTTGAATAAAATACACTGGCGGTCTGTACTTTTCCCTCGTTTTTTTTTTTTCTTTCAGCCATTTCCTGTTTATATGCGCGATCAAGTATCCCAAAGTCAGTGCTAACTTTATGACGTTTTAAAAACTAGTTCAATACCCCAGAATTTTTCTTTCCTCTGGTGACACATTTACTATTGAAACAAGAAGCTATTTGTTATATAGCCAGTAGCCATTATTTTACATCACAGTGATATACCATGACTAGCTACTTGATATTAGGTGGGTTTGACTTTGAAACCAATCAACATTTGACGTGAAGCAAGTTTAGTCGGACTTGGGACAGTGGATCACGTCATTGCGATGTATGCCATCAAAAGTACTACAAGAGCAATTGAGATTGACATTATTTTATGATTAGCCAGACTCACTGACTACAACGGTGATGTGCGTTTTATGTTTTAAAATAATAATGCTGTTATTTTAGTAGTCATACTGATATAGAAGTGTGCAGCTCTACAAACAAGCACAGCAAACTTGTAGCTTTTTGTTTAAAAAATACAAATAATGCACAATTTAAATCACAATTGTTTGTTTGTTTTTTTCTTTCCCAATTTGTGCTGACCTAGTATTTAGCCTTAAAGGGATACTCCACTTTTTTTTTTTTTTTTTTTTTTTGTAAATAGGCTTATTTTACAACTCCCCCAGAGTTAAACAGTTTAGTTTTACCATTTTCGAATCCATTCAGCCGATTTTCTGATATTTAGAAGAATGTCAGTAACCAGACAGTTTCTGGTCTCATTGACTTCCATAGTATATTTTTTTAGTACTATTGAAGTCAAAGAGACCAGAAACTGTCTGGTTACTGATATTCTTCCAAATATCAGAAAATCGGCTAAATGCATTCGAAACCGGTAAAAATCAACTGTTTACCTCTGAGGGAGTTATAAAATGAGCCTATTTCCAAAAAAAGTGGAGTATCCCTTTAACAATATAGGCTAAACATGCGCTTTCTTCTTTTTTTTGTTCTAATCATTAAAAAATAATTGTAAAATTCAAATGCCTGTTTAGGTCGAGCAAGCGCAACTACTAGAAGAAAAAAGTGTCAAAATTCATCACTGCTATACTACGCTGTGTCTGGTGGTGTTAAGGGAGGTGCTTTCTCATTCTAAACAGTGTTTAATTTGCACATAGATTTGGATAGACCCCTGAATCTGTGTTTCTCTTTTCTCTAAAGAGAAATGTATATTTTTGAATCTGCTAAAAAGCAAATCTGCATTTTTTTTTCAATGTTTAGCAGTACACTAGCACAAAAATGCCATCAAAGTTAGCACATTTGGCCTAAAAAAACAAACAAAAAACACTCTATGCTTTACGTCTCTCTTGGCTTATTATTAAGAGTCTTGACTCCAGTTAAAGTGTTGGGCATAGAGAGACTTTTGAGTGTGCGGCTGTTTGAAATGTGCAATGATTGCCTTCACATGGAGAAGCGAGTCATTTCATAACCCGACGGGACTGGATAAGATCTCCCAGATGTGCTGCTTATCACTCCTACACTGTGTGGAGAATATTGCCAGATAATCAAGTTTGCCACTCTATAATTAGTTCTGGTTCACTAAAGGAAAGTGTCATCAGAGATACTTCTCTGTGTGTGTTGTGGGAACACCTCACAGAAAATACCTCACAAAAACACCTTGCTAGAGATCGGATTGGATGCTGGTTTGTGCAAATGCTCTTATTAGATGCAACATTGTTTTTTGCCCCGATTATAAAAATGATTCAAACCATCGAAAGCCATTTTCATTGCCTGAACAGGAAGATTGTAACCTATAGCACAGATAGATTCATCCTCATTTAACGTCTAGAGAAATTATTCTAATATTGAAATTCTAACCCAATAGGATTTTCCCAAAGGCTTTTGGATTATTGTGAAAAACAAGCTCTGTGATTCTACAACAGTTTATGATACGTTCACATTTTGTCCATCAAGATGATTATCACACATGAACACATGCTTTTATGAATTTTGAAGCTTAAATGCAGTCGTCTAAAGTTAAAAGCTGAAGGTCTCAGACGATCTCATGAAAATGTGTATCTATAGCACAAATCTTATTTCTTGCACCATTTATATGTCAAAAATAGTTTTTTCATGCATTGCATGCTTTGCGTTTTGGCCTACAAAGTGATGTCATACCCACACCACTCTATTGCATATGCATTTGTTGTAGTATTTAAATGAATCATGAAAGGCGATTTACTAAGATTTGCGCTTGATTAGTCATCACAACATTTTTTATTTTGTCAAATCAACTTAAATAATTGATTTAGTTCAGATAACATATTTTTGAGTTCTGATGATTAAATCATTCTCCTTCATTCTATTAACTCATGTTTTCCATTTCAGTGAACTTAAAATTTGAAGGCAACCAGGTCACTTACTTTAAGTTAAACCAACATTATATTTTTTACAGAATTGAATGGCATTTGCGCTATTATTTATTATCATTATTTAACCAGACACTAATTTGCTCTGCGCTTGGTAGATTGTGTTGGTCATTATTTTCTGTGTTTGTCGACATGTTACGGAGTCTGTTGATAGAACTTCAAATCTGTTGAACCCTTCCATGTGACATGGTTTCTCAAAGCCTGTGGCTTACAAGGAAAGAGCTTTTGCGTCATCATCACATGCTGTTGAATCTCTGAGAAGTGTTCAGGCATGTATACGCTCATTTACACAGCCTTCTGTTCTCCTGCGTCTTATGTCTGTCTCATGTGCAGGCGTGTGAAACCGCTTCCGTCAGTCCATGGCCTCTTCTTCCCCTTTCCACTCCACTAGAAAGCCAAGAACACCCACAAACCCCTGGTTACATAGCACCCTGTATCCATGGAGACCGGCCGAGCCATCTGGAACACAATATCCATGTGGCTTAATCACATTCAGAAGTAATAATCATTTCTTTTAATAAACTCAGAAAACCTGCAGGATGCGAAGACAGTTTTTTAGCTCTAACATTTGTCATCTGGACCGGCTCTTGGAAAGACACTAATGTTCTCATTTTGCCTAATGGTTGCTGTCAGGAACTTTAGTGACAAAAATGTCAGACGTGGGGATCTTCTGTACCGACTCAATCACACCGCTGCAGTTTACCCGCCGTGGTGAAGGCTCAATGAAAGATGAGGAGATTCGCGGCCTGCAGAAGTCTTGCCAACACAGCAGATCAATGTCACTGCAGCTCAGTGTCCTTTTAGTGATAAATCTCTGGGTTGCTTTTGTCTGATAACAGTTCACCAAGAGTAAAACAAAAAACTGCGCCCCGTTTTATCCAGCAGCTGACATTATCTTCTCAAGTTGAAATAACCACCAGAAAAAGATTTAATATAATAAAATATGCAATAAATATCATAAAATGTGTTATATTCAAAGTACTCTAGAGTCCTATAATAGCTTTATGACAGTTATTTATAGCCTATTATGTTTTTTGGATATTAACTTAATATAGCGTGTTGCAAAGCTGTTTGGGAATGTAAAAGGTCTGAAAAGCTTCAAAGAGTCTATCGATTGAAATAACCGATTCTGAACTGCCTTAAAGACACGTCAGTAATTCCAGTCTTACTTCCTGCACGACATGGGTTTAAAACAAAATTTCAAATTGCCAGCCTATGGGTCTTCATTCATCACTAAATCCACTTTGAATGCACCTCCAAAAGATTAGGACTCGAATTGATACGCTAAAAATGTATGTTCATATCTGTTCATACTGTTTAATGGCCATTTCGTTTCCAACAGTTGCTGTAGTCTAGACCAATCACAACAGAAGGGTACATCTGACCAATCAAAGCAGGGTAGGCTTTTGGAAATGAGGGGTTTAGAGAGACATTTATCAAACTGTTGCAGGCACTGTGCTACAATGTTTATAATGAGAATTTATATTTTCGACCTTTGGATACATGTAAACATTTTGTAGAAGACCTCCAAAGCAAAATTAGGAACCTTTTAAATAGCATAATGGGGCATAACTCATGTCCAGAACTCAAAGATGGTTCATTAACCAATGGTTTTATAGCAATATTTATGTTGTTGACACTATTTATGTGAATGTGGGCTATAGTTTACTCTGTTTCTCACACAAAACTGCTGTAAGACTTGGAATATTTTTTTGTTTGTATATAGTTTGTATCAGCATGGCAAATCCTTCACTGAACTGAATCAATCAGTTGTGCGTTTCCTACAATGGGTTGCTTAACCCCCGTAGTGTGATGCATCTTTGGAGAAATTTGGTGTAGGTTTTACTACTTTCCCTTATTTGGTGTAGGATTTACTACTCACTCAGAATTTGCTAGTAAATTTGACAAATATATACAAAGAAATAGTATTTTATTTGAATAAGATGTATTCCTTTATTTACATGAAAAATCACAGTTACTTGTTTGCACATCAATCGTTTGAACCTCGCTTGTAGTCGTGTGCAGTTTTTTCCCCATTTATGGGATTCTCTACAGAAACATTTTTGTTATGCTGCTTGAAAGTCTCTTCATATCCTGGTAGCAATCGCTATGTTAAGCGATCTAAATGTACTTTTATAAAATATAAATCGTATGGTGAAGACGTACCATAAAATGTTGTCATCGTGGCAGACCGCGAAAAGAAATCTTTCTAGTCTTTGTCGTGACGTCATGAAGCGTTCAGGCGGCCATTGTTATTTACGAATCACCACAACACCCTACTTCAAAACAGATCATGCCAAAATCAGGCTGATATTGTGAAGCCTAAACCCGGCTTTATTAACATATCTAAGTAACAATAAATGTCACGAAAATGTCTACTTTTATGTTCTACATTTAAAAAAAAAATATATATATTTATTAGTTTTAACTTGTGTCACGCTCCCTGACGTCACGTTCTCTGTTTCATTATTTTAAAGAATTGTGATTAGGTCTAGTATAGTGAGTTTCTTAACAGCTCTTTTAACAGTAGAATCTCTCTCTTTTTCATTTTCATGTCTTTTGTATTATTACTTTCATCTCAAGGGCAGCTTATGTCCACATATGGGATGTTGGATAGTATTGAATACTATATTGTCGCATGTTCATTGCAGAGATCACATTAGTTGTTGGCTTAGTTGTGTAAAGTAAATCTTCACCCTCTTCATACTTTTGAAATTGCATTTTGTGCCGATTTTGTGAATTTACAACAGCAGAGACGGACAAATGTGCAATTGCAGTGAATGGAGTGTATGGAGTTCTGCTGCTCTGGGATCGATTATAACAGAGTCACCCAGTGTTGCTTTATGAGGAACTTAGAGCTGATAGAAACGGTAACAGAAGGAGCGTAGGACACAATTACCCTTTATAAGCTGGGATCTAACTCTCAGTTGGTCTCAGTCTCAGAAGGACCATTAGGAATGTTTATCACAGGTAATTAATTTGGGATTATTGTGATAGCATCCCTCTCAGGCTTTCCATGGATTCCCTGTGCAAGCATTCATCTTTTCAGCATTGAGCAGCTCATTTTGTAAGCATTTGCTTAATGAGGAAATGTAATTCTAACTGGATTTAAATATGTCCCTGATGGTACATTTACCATTTTTAACACTTACCTGCACAATTTGGGGCAAAAATCAAATGATTTTTATTTGTCAGTTAAAAACTGTTGCTGTTGTTATATATATATATATATATATATATATATATAACATCTTACATTTTTTACAATACTAATATTTATGACTTTTCTTAATTTCCTCATTTTCAGACATTAAACCATCGAATGCTGTGCATTTATATATTTATGTAAATTTCAGCGTTTTATAATTGCCCTAGTCATATCGACATTTTGATTAATGGTGCATTTATTTATTTAGACCCTTTTACAACCATGGCTGCGCGGATTGTCTTTCATGGTGCTGTCAAGTTGAGGTAACACCATTGGCTTTTTAAAAAGTGGGAGGAGCCATTTAATATGTCATGCCGTAGCTTCCTGTTTCAATGGAAATTACGTCAACGCATCTTACATGTACAAAGCTGACGTTACTTCCAAGGCACTTCAGTGCGCCTTTAGCATTGGAATTGAACTTCGATGGTCAATGAAGAGAACAGTATGAAAGCGCACAACGCAGATTGATGAACGGCCCATCTCTCGCTATACTCACTAGAGTTTGCATCTTTCATTAATCTTGGCATCTCATACATCCCATGTCTCCACATGACCTCCATGTCAAACTGTGGCATCCGTTTAATCATATTTGCGTCAAAGAAATCAATTCAGTAAATGAGCTGCTGCTCTTTAAGTGTTCACGTCTATCCCAGTTTTCAAATCCGGAAAGTACACAATTTGGATGCGCCCAACACAAGGTCACCCTCAGACTGGACAAATAGACGCCAGATGCAAAGGAAACAAGGCGAACAAACTAAAAGCCCTAGAGAAATAAACATAAGCCTTCATAATTCAGCTCCGCTATCAGCCGGCACATCCCAGTCCGACAACCAAATGAGCTTTTCCGAGCTGCAGCCTGTGATAAAGTCTATTGGCTGGCTTTGTGCTGCCGTACGCAGATAGAAAACCAGGGGCTCGTCCTATGCTCCTTCCATTAAAACTCTATTATCTCTGTAGAAAATGCTGTGGAAAATCTCTGAGGTAGCCAGAGCTCCATAGAAAGCTCAGAGATGTGGAGAGAGGGATGTGTTGAAATGCATGCTGGCTCGATCGATTGAGAGTTTGAGTGGGAACTGTTGGCATGGAGCTGGACTGAACAGCACAGCTGGAGGCCTGGAGCTGTGAACGTTGACTGAACCAGGCCTGAAGCTGTGCAGAACAGAAGGCTGCTTAATGTAAGCTTCAGAATGTAAAACAAGGTCCAGATATACAATATATAACAGTATCTGCATGTTACAGTACATTTACAGTTGCTGCCACTGAATTTTACATAAGAAAACCCATAATAGACACTTCCATTTATTTCCATTTGGCGCTCTATTGGTGCATCTGTACATTTAATAATATACAGATGCATTTCCCCAGGAGAATTATCCTGCTGGAAGAAGCCATCAGAGGATGGGTACATGGTGGACATAAAGGGATGGAAATGGTCAGAAACAATGCTTAGTTAGGCCGTGGCATTTAAACAATGCCCAATTGGCACTAAGAGGGCTAAAGTGTGCCAAGAAAACACACCATTACACCACCACCAGCCTGCACAGTGGCAACAAGACATGATGGATCCATGTTCTCATTCTGTTTACGCCAAATTCTGACTCTACCATCTGAATGTCTCAACAGAAATCGAGACTCATCAGACCAGGCAACATTTTTCAATTATTCAACTGTCCAATTTTGGTGAGCTCTTGTAAATTGTAGCCTCTTTTTCCTATTTGTAGTGGAGATGATTGGTACCTGATGGGGTCTTCTACTGTTGTAGCCCATCCGCCTCAAGGTTATGCATGTTGTTGTTTCACAAATGCTTTGCTGCATACCCCGGTTGTAACGAGTGGTTATTTCAGTCAAAGTTGCTCTTCTATCAGCTTAAAACAGTCGGCCCATTCTCCTCTGACCTCTAGCATCAACAAGGCATTTTCGGCCACAGGACTGCCACATACTGGATGTTTTTCCCTTTTCACACCATTATTCGTAAACCCTAGAAATGCTTGTGCGTGAAAATCCCAGTAATTTAACAGATTGTGAAATACTCAGACCGGCCCATCTGGCACCAACAACCATGCTGTTATGTTGTGCATCATTGAATCCCTGTCTTTCAGGTTGCAAATCTTGTTTTTTTCTCTTGTGATGTACACCACCATGGTTGTTTTTTTCCTTTCACATTTTGCGATTTCTTGGCAGATTGCACTTTGCTCATCTGAGCAGCACAGTATGTGAGTGTTTAATAGGATGACTCAATCTTCAGTCATCAGCTCACTAGTACTGTAACTGCAATGAAGTCAAAGTATCATATATTAAGTATTCTATTTGCTGAAGTCAGGTCATACATCTTCAAAGTCTGACTCAAGTCAAATCTAAGATTTTCCAGTTCACATCTCTCGTATTTCATGCTAGAGTGGCAGAATAATAAATGTATGAATTGCTGCGATTGATCTCAGTGGACAGTCTGAATTCTGAAAAATTACAAGTAAATTCATAACGAAGTTATTCACCAGTGAGAAGAATAGCGTTTTAAAAGCAGGTTGAGCTAGAGAGATAATTGTTAATAACTGTTCAATACCAACAGTTTCTGAGAAGCCAGTGAAGAGTCTTTGGAGATTGTACGATGGGGATCTAAAGGACACAGTTTGGGTGGGAGAAGTTAGACAACAAGCAGTTGAAGAGCATAAACAGCTGTGCTCTACCAAGCAAACCAAAACTCTGGTGCTTTCAGTTTGGTCTACTGCCGAGGCTGCTTTGGCATTATTATTAGTCATGAATAACCAAAAAAAAAAAAAAAATCTATCCATGATAACAGTGGAACATAAAAGAAATGCAGTACAGTTTAACAGATCCACTGAGTGGCACTTATTCTCCCGCAGAGGTCAAATACGGAGGAGGGAAGTTCAGAGATCTACTGGGAAATCTGGTGCTCTCATGAATAATTCTACAAAGCTCACAGTACCAGGGTATATTGATGTTACACGGCCCTTATCTAGCTCTCTGTCACTGTCAGGCAGGGGAATACACAAGAAGGTGGTAATATTTTATCAGTCATAAACCTTGGTGGTGTTGTTTTGAGGAGAGGTGAACATAAGCATGATTTTTCTACTTATAATTCTGCTTTGATAATATTGAGGAAGCATTCTTTGTTTTTAGCATTTCTGGAGCGGGACGGATGATATAATAGTTTTATCACACTGACATTTTTGGAAATAAAATAATTTTAATTATTAGTATTATCAAAAAATGTTGGACAACTGGAATAAATCTGTCTTTTTTTGTTAAGATGGGACACCAGCATTAAAGAAAAAATATCCACATATGCATGAGAGCAAATTTGCTCTTTTCAACAGAGAACATATTAATGACCTCAGCGCTCGAGCAAAATGAGAGTATCTAATGAGAGAAAACGAGAGCCAGCAGATGCAGAGATCATTTTTGCCATTACATATCATTATTGCTATATTTATGTGATATCTATTGTTATGACATTCACCCTTATGTTTCCATTCTATCCACATAATCTGTCCCTTCCTCCCTCTGTCTCTTGCACCAGCCTCCCCAGTAGTCTTTTGAGCCAAACTGACGGTGACACAAAGGCAATTAAACAGAGCCTTGCAAGAAACACTGAATGCCATTTTCAGTCCCTGCCACCCACAGACTCAATCAAAACACAAACGAATATACCACCTCCCTATCTCATCACTCCCTTTTCTAGTTTCACGTTTGTCTTCTTTTATTGAAAGTGTAAAGTAAACGTCGATTGCCATCTGCAACCATTTTAATTCCATATTGGACTGAAATGGTTGGTGAAAAGTTTGCGTTTTTATGTGAACCAGGGGGCTGGGGCCCACTAGAGGGCATCAACAAACTTGCAAGGGGGCCTCAAGATGACTTAAAGGAGTAGTTCACTTTAAAAAAAAAATGCTGATAATTTACTCGCCCCCATGTTATCCAAGATGCCCATGTCATTCTATCTTCGGTCAGAAAGAAATTAAGGTTTTTGATGAAAACATTTCAGGATTTTCTCCATATAATGGACTTCAATGGGAACCAAACGGTCCAAATGAGAGTTTCAGTGCAGCTTCAAAGGGCTTTAAACAACAGCAGACAATGAATAAGGGTTTTATCTAGTGAAATGATCGGCCATTTAAAAAATAAATTAAAAAGTTTAAGTTTTATAAGCACAAATGTTCGCCTTTCTCTGTTCTGTGATGAGCGTTCGTGACTCTCTTGTTCGAACTCGTTCATCAAAATGAACAAATCTTTTTTCAAGTCATGTCTCGAAGGGTCCTAGATAAGACCCTTATTCATCGTCTGGTGTCGTTTAAAGCCATGAAGCTGCACTGAAACTCTCATTTGGACCTTGAACCGTTTGGTTCCCAATGAAGTCCATTATATGGAGAAAATCCTGGAATTTGGAGTATCAGCAATAATGAATCACTGTAAATGTGAATTATGTGAGTTGATGTCGGTATCCACAAACTATAATGCTACTACTCCCTCTGGAGGCAATACACTTGAATCACTAGTTTTTGGTGGATTTTGGTTTAACTAATTTTAGATAATACTTATTTTATTTTGTTTTGTATACACTCATTTTTTAAAGTTAGATTTGTGTTCTTTAGAGGCTTTTCAGTTTTTTTTGGCTAAAGGAAAATTAGTTCGGACTCTAATCAACACTGATATGGTAAGGTAATTTAGAATAAAATATTAAAAAGAGGAAAGAATACTGTTAGAGCATTTAAAAATCTAACATTTAAACCAGTATTTATTTAGAGTTTTGTCATATATATAACACAATACACACACACAAACACACACAATTCATTGGTGAACATTTTGATATATTTTTTTAATTTTTTATTTTTATTATTTAGTTGTGTTTTTATATTTGGATTTTATTTTTACTTTAATGTTTAAATGAACAAAAAAAGTAAATAAATCAAGATGCGCTTTATTTTTACAGTGTTATTACAGTGTTCTACAAATCCGAATCTTAACCCTATAAGATTATGCAGTTAGTTATTACCTAGTTATTAACAGTTAGTCCTTATTACGCATAATTACGCTGTAACAGGGACACCTAAAAAAAGTGTATTCAAAATCATCGTTCTCTTAAAATTCGACTTCAGTGAAATGTATTATATGTGGGAACTGGCAAGGCTACTTGTATCATTACTTAAAGAATAATTCAGAGAACTGTATTCATATTTTCACTCAATGGCTGGACAATTCTCATAAAGAACACCAGGTGACGACATTGTCCCAAAAACCCATCCCGTCTCTGCCTCCAGCCGCCACCATTTTTTTCAGCCACCTAGAATTTGGTCTCCTTGTCTTCATTCATGTCACGCGCGTCGTCGCAAAATATCATACATAGACCATTATGTGCATTTTTACCAGTCTGTGTGGATTCAACTCGATCATTTTTATGGTTGTTTGTAGCTCTAAAGTCTATAATTCACACGCACACAGACGCAGACCCGTTTTACCTGTTACAGCTCACTTTTACCAGTCTGCTATGATGAACACCCATAGTGTGTGTCTGTGTGTGTGTGACAGTGCGCGCGCGTGCTAGTTAAGATGTGCAGCACGTCTGCTCGGGTTTGGGTAGAGGAAGGGGGGATGGGGGTCTGACTCTATTGGAAAACAGGATTCTGATACTGGCTTATATTGTATTTTGTGCATCTGCGCTGCTTTTGTGTCTATCTATCCTGTGTGTGTGTAAGAGAGAGAGAGAGGGAGTGTGAGCGTGCGGGTGCGTTTGTAGGTATGTACATACAGCATCACAGTAACCGTCGGAGGAAACGCCTACAAATCAGACGGATATAGGTCACAATTGGCATTTTGGGAAAGGAGGGGGATTGTGTGTCTTTTATTTATTTATCCCATTTTCTACTCATTTATTAATTCACCCTCTGCTTCAGTAAAGGAAGAAGATAAAAAAGACAGACAGAGAGAGAGCGAGACAGGCAACGCTTCACATGGTTAACACCATGGTTTCTCTGCGTGTAGAAAAGGACGAAAGTATCACCATGGAAACACACATCCAGTCTCCCACCGCTGTTTCCCCCCCTCAGTTTCCCCCCCTCTGTCTCTCTCCTTACCTCCATCTTTTTCCTCCCCCACATTCCCTGTCTCCCTCTCTCCGTTTCTGTCTCTCTCCGCTGCTGTTCTACCGATTTCCCCCCCCCCCCCTTTTTTTGTCTTTCCATCTTCAGTTCTCTAACCTGTCTCTCACATCTGTCCATCCCCCGTTTTGCCTTCCACCTCTTCTTCCCGAAAACATCTGAGGGGTTGCTCAGCATTTGAGACTTATGAGGTATTATTTTTGTCTTCCCTGGGAAATTCCATGCGTCTCTCGCACTTACCCAATCACGGGGAGCGGAATCCATCCCACAATTCCCCGTTAGCAATATCAGTATTCCAAGATGTATGGAACGTCCCCTCCCCCCCCATTCAAAAATATGACATGCCTAGAATTCTAGTGAGCCAGATTTCTTTTTCATGGTAATTAAATGCTGAGCCTGGATGTGTGTATTATTAGAATCTCCTCTCACTAATTAGCAAAAAGCTTTTGCTCCAAATTTTGCAGGTTATTTCACATTCTTTTTTAGCCGTCATTCTTTATCAGGTTACTAAGCCACATGTTGAAACTGAGACACTTCATACTATTATTAACAGGCTATCATCTCAGAGAGAGAGATAAAATCGGCTTAGAGCCGTACAGTGGTCTAGAATACACATAGATGTGCACGCACATTAAGCAATCTCTCTCGGGTATGTGGTTAGCCTGTTTGTTTTTTTTTTTCATCGCACCATACATCAAAACTCATGTTTCGAGTTCCTTTGAAAAGGAAGCTGTCTTGGAATGTCTGTGTATGTGCGTTTGCACAGCACGTGTGCACGTTGTGTGAAGGGTGAGCGTGTAAAATGAGACATAAAAATGTCGAACCCTCAGGAAATGCATGAAATGATCCCATAGTTTCCACCTATTACCCAGCATCCATTTTCACCAGGACAAGTGCTAAAAAAGGGGAGGATGTAAGTAACCCCTGCAGGATTACATTCCTCTATCCTGCCGTTCACAACAAAAGCTTATTATCTGAGTTTCAGTATGTGATGACGGCTGATGTAACACACAAAATAGATATGATCTATGTATGCTACAGTGAAACCAAAATGTGTCTGGGTTTTCACACTTTCTGCCTCCACAAAGCTACATTAGACCGTTGCTATGCGGGCATGTTTCTAGTGGTTTTCAGCATGTTTCTATGCGATTGCTAGAGTTCTTAGTTTTAGCATGATGCTTTGGTTCTTGTTGCTATGCTATTGTCAGGGAAACATGCTTAAAACAGGAGAGCTTTGCTGTTGGACAATGTGTGAAACCGCTTCCAACGCTATTTACATTGTAAATCAAACGTCATTTTTTAATAACACTATACTTTGTGTTATATAGAATGCAACATTTGGGTTCCGATGTTCTGACAATTCATGCGACCCATCGAGATTTGCTACTTACCGGTTTTGCGCATGTGCAGACTCACAGATTTTTTTTCTTTTTTTACAAAAGGTACATTTTCCTGTTATAATATATCATTTCCCTTCAAAAAATGCCTACTACCATATGACTATTTGTACGGTCAGCCAGCTGAAAAAGAATAACTGAAATTTTCAGTTACTATGAGGAAAGGTGTACTTTGAGTCAAAGATGAGTATTTTATGATAATTTTTACTTTTCACACCGTTTTAAAAGTAAAAATAGTCATCTACAGTATACAGTAGCTACTCATAACTTAGAATTGTATTATAATTGTATTTCATACTACTTTAATCTGCATTCTGTCATCAATTTGCGCTACGGTAGCATTTTTCGACAAGGAAGCAAAAATCGACAGAACACCGGTAGTAAAAGGTCCATTAATTTTCTCTATAGAGGGAATGCGCGTGACGTCACTATCGGCAGGAGTGCCTTGAGTTAGAGCCCGTTCTCATCCCAAGGAATCATATACAATGCTTTTGCCAAAGCGTAGACATCCAACGCACATTGCACCCTTTAGCGTCAAGTGAAACGCAGATGTATATGGGCTAGAAGGCGCCTCCTAGTGGTCTAACCCTACCACATACCTAAACCTACCATAACCGAAGCGTCTCATTTGACGCTAAAGGGTGCCATGTGCGTTGGATGTCTACGCTATGGCAAAAGTGTCGTATATGAAGCCTCGGGATGAGAATGCGTTGGGAGTTACTCACAGTGAGTGGCAAAAAGACTGAGCGGCTATATTTGTTTTCAACGTGAATGCCGTAAAAAACAAACACAACACATATAAAGTGGGAAAGAGCTTTACGATTGACCGTACAACTAGATTTGACAAAAAAATCGGAGGTATATTTTTACAGACTGCTATTGAAAGAGGAGCAAGTGGATCGCTGCAATTCACAGAAACTGGACTCCAGTCAGCGAAAGGTGGATTTGCAGTTATCATTTTGTGTAAATATGCTGAATTTAGGTGTAAAACCATACTCATATATTTTGTATTGTTATTAACAACTCATCAATTAAATATAAAACATTGCATATTCTACATTATTGGATGTTTTTTTTTTTTAATGAACACTGACCAAAAAAAACAATATGATAATATATGTATAGGCTATGACACTGATATAAGTGATCACCTACCTATATTGTATTTATATAAAGCGTTCACAGGCAAATTTGCTTTATGTTTAGGTCTATATTGCTTTTATTTCCCCAGTGTCGAAATCAGGCAAACATAAATGTCAGGCAACACGATTCCTGGCTGCATGTCAATATCCATGGATCACTGGATCTTTAGTAAGTTGTAAGGAACACTATATTGAATCCAACATAGTTTAAATTGATAAAATTGTTAGTTTTAGTCGCATTTTCGCAGTTTCCCCTGTTAAATCCAGTCATGCAGCAGATCTTTTGCCACTCAGTCAATTTTGAATGAGAATAAATTTTCAAAGCCAGACCTACTGTGAGTTACTCAGTTGTTGATCCATGGTATTATTCCAGCTTTTTTTTTTAAATAATCATGTTTGACAGTGGAGATACTGGTGAAAAACTACATTACCTATTATGCTGTACAGCAAATTATACCAATAATACCAATTATACCAAAAAACATCATGCTCCAAAATAGCTCTTTAGCTCCGCCCACTCCAATGAGTCGATCTCCCTACGCTCTCAAATTACTGAAATGCAGGTATCATTGTACCAAAAAAAAGCTACCATCAATAAGTATGGATTAGTATAGAACGACACTATTCAGCGATGATCACCATTTGGCCTGCTGACAGAAAAGTGCTTTGAGATATTCTGGTCACTGCTTCCATTCAAGCAAAACTCAGCCAAAAATAATCACTTAGAAAAATCATTCAGAAAATCGCTTAGAAATAAGTGGAAAAAAAAAAACTTAAACTGTCAGACATCGCCTAGTTTAATCTTGCTAAATTTCCCAACCAAGACAACATAGAAAGAAAAATCGATCTTTCTGAAATGCTTTTTCAACAGTGGAGGCCAGCCAATGAGAAGAAATGGTTCTACAGTAATGCTGTAGGCTCAAAGCGATGTCCTAATTATCCAAATGGACAGCCAAGTAGCCTTTAATTCTCACTCAGGACTTTGTTCGGTTGGCGTAAGGTTGCTTGTTTTCCAAGTAATGCGAATTGATTCTCTAAATACAGCAGTTTAATTTCTATTTGGGTGTATAATGCCTTCAGATATTTCTTTTTTTTTTCATTTTTTCTTTTTTGATCAGTCGTGGTCTACAGGGTGTCGCCCGTAATATGAATGTAACAGAGCTCTAAGCTCTGAAATGGAATGACTTTTTTTTCTACCAACCACATACAATGTGGTAGACCTTGAAGTTTCAGATATTCACTTTTCTACAACATCAATTCTATTTTATAAGGGTTTTTTTATTTTACAATGCAGTTGGGTATTTCCTGAATCGTGTCAAGCCACTGTTGTGTTTGCCTTCCCTCCTGAAGTTGCTGTATAGCTGTGTGTTGTAATTACTGGGTTAAAGCTGTGTAAGGTCCTGAGCCTCCCCGATCAATTACAGGTCATGGTGTAGCACTCCTCTCGCCTTCCAGCTACACTCTTTCATCTCTACACCTCGCATACTAGCTCTCTCTGTGTGTCCTTTCACACCATTTCTCTTTCACCTTTCTCTCCGCTTCTCTTCTTTCTCTCTTCCTGCTTACTGGCGTCCCGACTTTGTCTCTTAAATTACGGCTGTTGTTTTGCTCCTCTCCACTTCTCCCTCTTCAACCCCTATACTGCGTTTAATGCATTTGATTGCTCACACAGTCCTAGCTCTAATTTTTTTCTTTCTCATTTTTTTGTCGAGTGTTGTGTATTATTCTTTGTGCTCAGCTTCACTGTGTTGTGGCTTCTTGACAAATTAGATGGTCCATAAAGAAAAGGAATAAAACTGCTATTTAAAACATGTCAAGTTCTTAGAAATGTACTTTTTGTGTTACTTGTAGTTTGGAAAAGCTTGAAAAAAAAAAATTAAGCAGCACAACTGTTACCTGAGAGGCAAATCTGCATATTATGATTATTCTGCATATTATCTGCATATTATGCATATTATGACATATGATTCTGAAGGATCATGTGACACTTTACACGGAATATACATATGCAGATACATAAATGAAGCCTTGAGCATAAGAGACGTCTTTCAAAAACAGTAAAAAAAAATGTTTTAAGGTCTCCAAACTTCTGACAGATACTGTGTCTGGCAAAAGTTTGTAAACATTAAATCTTTTTAATGTTTTTGACAGGCGCCTTTTATGCTCAGCAAGGCTGCATTTATGTGTGTGCAAATGTATTTTCTGTGTAATGTATAAAGAACAGTTCAAATATTATTATTTTTTTAATAAAATAATAGTACGCTGTAAAAATGAATGCGCTTTATCTGATCAAAAAATGGGGCAACAGATTACAAGCAATATTATTAATTCAATTGAACAAATTAGAATTGAGTAATAATTATTCAAATTAATTTCTTAAAAGTAAACCATTTAATATAAGTAAAACTTACTAAAAAACCCTTACATTTAAGTCACCATTATGGTGATGATTAGTGTTGGTTTTAGGTTTAGGTTTGTTTTAGGTTTCGTAATTAGGTTTAGGTTTAGATTTGTTTTAGGGTTCTCCTTCAGTGATTCAGTGATTCGGTTTTTGTTTTAGGATTGTTTTAAAATGACGGTTTTCTCCTTCAGCGATTCGGCTTGTTAACAGCAGGTGTCTTCAATGTTGGAAATATAAAATAAAGATTTCTTAATTAATATTTGACGTCTGTCTATTATTCAGGTATTTTTGTTAATTTTTTTGGTGTAAACTTTACTCATTTGAAATGGTTAACTTTTAAGGAATAATTTGATAAAATATTACTAAATTCTGATTTGTTCAATTTAATGAATAATATAGCCTGTAATCTGTTGCCACAATATTATTGATTAGATAAAGCGTATTCATTTTTACAATGTATACGTCAATGAACTGTCCAACTACTTTTTTTCATTATGGTATCTGGTCAGAAACCTGTTTGGTATTGATTTATGCTGTGTGTTGTGCTGTATCATGCTTTTTTGTGTGGTTTTCTATTGAGTTGTGTTGTGCTGGGGCGGAGGGTGGATCTGGCGTGGGCAGCTGAGCTGGCTGGCACTGCTAGGCATGTGTGCCCGCCTGGCACAGAGACTGATGCTGTATGGCACTCATGCCTCTAAATCATGGTAATTAGGCGATAGACGCACCCCTGTGATTAGGGCATCCCGCATGGCCCAATGTCTGTTAAACACACAACTCTCTCTAGATACACAGAGAAACAGATAGTGAAGGAGGAAGGAAGGATGTGCACAGGGGAAAGATGAAGAACGAAGGAAAGCATATGTACATTAAAAAAGAAGAGAGAGAGACCGAGAGCGAACCAAGAGCAGATTTGTCAGTAAGAAATTAAGTAAGTAAAAAGCGAAATTGAATAAAAAATAAGAAAGGTATGAACCAAGACTACACGTTCACTCCATACTATGGAAGTCAATGGGGCCCATCAACAGTCTGGTTACCCATATTCTTTAAAATACCTTCTTTTGTGTTCAGCAGATGACATTCATACAGGTTTGGAACAACATAAGGGTGAGTAAATGATGACATCATTTTTGGTTGAACTGTCCCTTTAAGAGAAATAAAGCTAGAAGAAGTGGGCGTGAATCAGGGATGAGAATGTGAAGGATAGTAGTTCAGTCAGCTAAATTACCCCAAATAATATAGGCTAGAGCGATTACTGTAGACTGGTCATCACCTAAAATAAACTCACAACAGTGAGGGACGCCACAGCGCAGCTCCTGGGGGTAATGCAGTAGAAATGTGCATCTCTGTAGTAAAACATCTAAAGGTCAGAGAGTGACTCAGTGGCTGTGTGTGTGAGAGAGAGATACTCTAGGGGAATATGGCGTAACAGGTTTGTGTAAAGCCCCATTCATATATTCAGAACGCAGTGTATGAAAATTAATCTGATTATCTTTGTGCATCGCTTTAAGCAAATAAACAGATGCTAGGAAAGGTGCCATTTGTCCCTGAACATTTCAGCAATATTTTTAGTCTTAAAGGGATCACTTTGAAATTAATTTTTGATACGTTTTAGCTTACCTCAAGGGCATCCAATGTAGGTGTCTTTGTTTCCACAGTATTTTCAATTTTGATATTTTTAGGTTAAACTGTTCTTGTCTGTCAGTCATATAATGGAGGTCTATGGTCACCACCTCAAAGAGCATGCACAGAGAAGTCCAAATTAAACATGATTTAATGACTCGTAAATGTAAGTACATATTGATGGCCTAAGACACAAAACGAGCGGGTTGTGTGAGAAAACGAACAGTATTTATATCGTTTTTATATATATTTATATCATTCGTACTCTGAGAGTACTCGGGCGCTTCTGTCTGCGCTTGGGCCGGAAGTGAACTCTCTCGCGTGTCACTCGTTGTTTACACAGAGATTTCGGAAAATGAATGTATTGCTGAGCACAAATGGAGATATTTTGAAGAATGTTGGTAACCAGACAGTTGATGGACCCCATTGACCTCCATAGTAGGAAAAAAAAAAACTAAGTCAATAGAGCCCATCATATGTTTGGTTACTGACATTCTTTGAAATATCTTCTTTTGTGTTCAGGTATGCATGAGAACAGAATTTAAATTTTCTAAATAATATTAAAATTAAACTATTCCTTTTAGTTGATTATTTATTTTATTTGGGTTAGGGCCTATTTATTAATGTGTTTGTTTGCTCAGTCATTTATATATTTAGTTATTAATCTGTTCTATAGTTAAGTCTTTTTTATGAAATGGTGACAAAAGATAATTGGCTGCTATTCTGATGAAAACAAATGTGTAAAATCATTAAAGATGATGTTTTAATTACTAGAATTACACACGCTGAGAAACATCCCGTGATGTAACTAAGTTCACTATCTTGTCAATGACATGATGCAGAAGTGAGTCATGGACACAAACAGGGCACAAAAGGCACCATTTCCTAAGGACCAGTGATGTGGAGAATGATTCAGGCCGTCAAAGGTGGACACAGGCTCCTGACACTCGGTGGAATGGACTGACTCATTAACAATTCATGGCTGACTGATTGAAAGATTAATTGTTTCTGTCTAACAGTCATCGGATTGATCCTTAATACCTCTGTCGTTTGTTATCTACACTGTCTATCACCCTCTCACACACATTCTCCCTGTCTATCTCTCTATCAGTCTTACACACAACCACTCCTACCTCAATCTATCCCTGGAGAGTAATAAAATAAAACAATTACGCTCGTCCCGTGTGTCCATATCGCTCGGTCTAGGCGGTGTACGCTACACAAGATAATGGACTTTCCACCAGTGTAAAGAGCACAAGGAACTGGGCCACCCACCCTCCAACACAAACACAGAGCCTACACCAAAGCTAAATATACTCCCAATTACAACACCACGCTTCATTTATTATGCAACTCCCCTCTCCGCGAGATCCATCTGTGTGTGGTTGTGTTCATATTTGATTATATCGGCTCTTGCTCTTTGGCTTTTCTCTCGGGTCGTCGAAAACGTGCTCTCCCTCGTTAAACGTCTCTCAAAGCTTCAACTTGTTGGCCCTTCTGGTTGTACCAAGGCATCATGGCGATGCCAGTCTGGAGCTCGTAGGAATGAGAGGAGCGTTCCTCTGCTAATCTGGGTCACACAGGCACCATCTGCCTTGACAAGATTACTGGGTAGTAGGACAAGAAATCCTTTCTCTTTGGCCAGATTAAACAGGAAATATAGGACAGGGGTAGAGGGTGGAAAAGCGGAGGAGAGAGGGAGACTGGGTGTTTTGGGTCTGTGTCTGAACTCTGAACACGGCATGTGTCTGGGTTGTCGGTCCGAAGACAAATAGGTGCATCTTTCTGCAGTTCCTCGGACCAAATTTGCTGTCGTTTCCAAAGTTGAGGCCTGTGAAAGGATTAGTGTTCTTGATGATTGCTCTGTATTATTGTTATATCATATCTCTATTTGTTTCTGTTTATGTGATCTGACAAATGCTGGTCTTGTTTGATCCAGATTCACCCACTTTTAGATTAGATTTTAAGGGAGATTCCTTCTAATACAGCATTCTGACTGCTTGAAATAAATAAAATAAAAATTATTTATTTTAATTTTTAAATTCCCTTGCTCAAAATAAATAAAAATAAGATTTTATTCTTAGTGTGATTTTTTTTTTTCATTTTCGTTTTTTTCCATTTTCACTGTTTTCATTTTCATTTTAGTGCGTTTTCGCTCATACAGCAACCAGAAATGTACATTATATTTTGTTGTTTAAATTTTTTGTCTAAACATTTAGTTTATATTTATATTCTTCGAAAGGGAGGGGTCAGCAGTGGGCCCTTATAGAGCAAACTCACAACCAAACCGCTAGATGTCGCTAAAAATCACAAACTGCACCTTTAATGTTTATTTTATTTTTAAAAAAAATGTGGTTTAAGTTTTATTTAATAATAACCCTGTAATGAAGCAGGGTCTGCATGAATAGCGTGTTTGCAACAAAATAACTTTCCTCATTTGAAAATTAGACGTTAGCATGCTTGACGTTAGCATGTTTGACGTTAGCATGCACACTACTGTAGCTGGCATGACAAATGCATAGCAAACACAAGTATCAGGTATTGATACTTTTCAGTAGGCATGTTCACCATCTGCATTTCTTCAGCTTTTTGCAGTGCATTCTGGGATTGCATCCTAATCTAGACATGCAAGGCTGCCTTAGAATTAGACTAAAAATAGCATAGGTTTGAAACAGCCTTCAGTGATTTCAATGGTGCCATCAATATGGCCAATCCTAAAAAAATGTTTGGTTTGATCCAGATTTACCTGGAATTTGATTTTTAAATTTTTAAATATTCATGTACTTCCAATATAGGCACCTCCCTTCAAAGCTAGCATCTGAAAGTGCTTTGAAATGATCTGCTGAAAAATAAATCCATCATAAACCAGCCTAAGATAGTTTGCTAGTCTCTTAGCCCAACTTTTTTTCACCAAAGTCTGAATTGGACTAAAAAGATGTGTTTGCGGTCTACTATTTGAAACAATCTTCAAATGATGCTGCCAAGCTTGTCTAACTCTCTAAGTTTTGGAGCAGACCTCGTGTGTTTAATGACTGTATGACTGCGCAGTGTTTGTATTTGTATGTTCTCGTGTGGCGCAGGTGAGAGCGTGCTCTGGTGGTTCTCGAGACGAAGGCATGAAATGAAAGTCGATGCTGTCACCATGGTTACGCCGTTTCCCCTCTTGCTTTCTTCTTCTCGGCGCTCCGCTGCGCTTTGAGTGGCGTTTCTTTTGATGAGACACTCGCACAAAATGGCAGCCCAGCCTCGGCTCACGTTTGTTCCCCTTCTTCCTGCAGCTCATTTAATCTGTATCTCAATCTATCGTTCTTCGTGCTGACGCAAGTCTCACCAACCTGTCATTATTAATAAGGCATGGACACCATAATAGCGCTCATCAAATGTTAAAACGCAGACAAACGCACTGTCTCCATGAGTTGTTTACCAGTGGCAGAGGAGAACTGAGCATCAAGCCAGTAATAGTCTAATTAGATGTGTGGAGATCTTGACTACAGTGAGCAAGAGACAGAGAAGAAATGTATGAAGACGTAGGGCGATTCTGTCATCTGTTGGCGAGGGGGTGACATCAGGCTGAGCACAGCTGTGTTACATTGTTTATTCTCTGTCCATATCACTGCTCGAGCATAGAGGGATGAGCTCTGGAGTGTCTGTGTGTGTGTGTGTGTGTGTGTGTGTGTGTGTGTGTGTGTGTGTGTGTGTGTGTGTGTGTATGAAGGGGCGTCCAGCAAAGCCTCATCGTTAACCCAAGGTTTTACAATGAACAACGTCAGGCAACAAATCCTGTTAAAACAAGTGCGATTTGAGGCACACATACAGGGTCAGAAATTAAAAGGGTTCGCTCACCTGAAAATTACTCACTCTCATGTCGTTCCAAACAAAAAAGTTTCGTTCATCTTCGGAACACAAATTTAGATTATTTTTATTTTTATCTTTTAATGAAATCTGAGAGATTTCTGTCCCTCCATCGAAAGTATATTCACTCAAAAAGAGATTGTAAAAGAAATCCAAATGAATTGAGTGGTTTAATCCAAATCATCTGAAAGGGCATGGTCGATTTATATGATGAACAGTGTTTAATAAAAGCCTAAATTAAATCTGATCAGCATATGTGCATAGAGCATTCAGATATAGTAAACGCAAGCTCAGCCGCATTGGCTTGACGTGCAAAAACAAACCTCATTTGTTCTTGCTTTTACCAAATTTGAGTTGTCTGTGAACTTTTTATTTATAATCTCTTTTTAATTTTGAAAATCTCTTTACTCAACACTTGTCTGTTCTTAGCTATCTTTAGTGCCATTTAATTATTTTCAATGCATATGGGATTGTCTTGTTATATTCAAAAGTTGGTGAGTAGTGCTTTAAAAAAAAAATTCAGCAAGGATCCATTAATTTGATCAAAAGTGACTGTAAAGATATTTATAATGTTACAAAAGATTTATATTTCAAATAAATGCTGTTATTTTGTATTTTCTATATTGTTATTTTGTACTTTCTATATATCAATGATTTGTGATTTCTTTTTTTAAATCATTTTTCACAACAATTATTAGCACACCTGTTTATACAATAGGTAATGTTTCTTGAGCAGCAAATCAGCATATTAGAATGGTTTCTGAAGGGTCATCATCATGACACTGAATAATGGAGTAATGATGCTGAAATTTAAGCTTTGCTGTCGCATTAATACATTACATTTCAAAACATATTGAAATAGAAAACCGTTATTTTAGATTATAATCGTATTAAAATAGTATTTCACTAGGCTAATATTAATTTTACTGTATTTTTGATCAAATAAATCCAGCCTTGGTGAGCATAAAATACTTTGTTTGGCAATACCGACCTCAAACTTTTGAACGAGGATTATGGTTATGCGCCTACATGTTAGAATTAAGCAACAAGAAGCAGGCTTTGTGCCAGGAATACATAATGCCTAAACACGCTGCCTACATAATAGGCAAAAAATGCCTAATAAATATATAATTTGGCCCTGCATAAATGCCTTTTAATAAAAAGACCATTACAAAACCATATGTGTTTATTAGTTCATCTGAATTGATGCTGTAAATTCATGTTTTAATACATTCTTGTTGCGTTAGCAAGTGCAGGTGCATATTAATCTACAGAATGTGCAAGCATGGAAGTCATATTCCACGAGTTGTTTATTGCTTCGGTCTCTAGCCCCCCCGTACATTCATTCTCTTTCATTTAGCCCTTTCTCTCGTTTTCTTCCTCTCTCTCTCTCACTCTGACGCTGTCAAAATTTGCCAGGTGACTGTGGATGCAATGTGACTCCTGATTAGTTGCTCTGGCAACCTCTGGGAACGTTCACTGGTGGCCATGGCAACGGCTGAAGCATGGCGATGGAGCCCGGCAGATTATTTAGATTTAGAACAGGAATGAGAATTCGGAGGCGGCTTGGCAAACCACAACGTCATCAACGGAGACGTTGCTTGTCGATATTGCTGATGCTTGACTGGTGTGTATTATGTGCGATTTCTTCTGCGATGAACAGGTTTTACAAGCTTATTTAGAACTGCAGAGCTTGGGGTGGGGGATGGGGATGGGGATGGGGGTGGGGGGATTGGTTCGTGAGGAGGTTGAGACGGGGAACTGGTTCGTGGGGAGGGGGAGACGGCTCCAGGCAGTAAGACCTCCAAGCAGTTTTCCATTATGCTTAATTCCATAGAAACCAAACCCAGAAAGACAGGAAACATGGACAGCAAAGAAAGCACTAGGTGGTTACAGTATGTGAGGGAATGCACTTGGGAACGAGGGAATGTTAATGTGCTTTTAACACAGCCATATGTCCCTCACTAGAGACATATATGTGCCCTTTTTACACTTTAAGCTTGCTTTTGAAATATAGTATGCCCCCTTTTTAAGCGTGGCACAATTTAAAGCACTGGCACAGCGCAACAAATTAGGTATAAACTTTAAAATCTATATGTTCTGCTTGACAGATATTATTGACAGAATTGCTTCAGCCCTCAGAATCATATAACATCCAGCCTGAGGCAGCGAGAGTTCAGTCATGGTTCACATATAAAGTCATAATCCGTTCAACCGCTTGATATATGCTGTGGCTTAGTTTGTTTAGATTAGAAGTAGGACAAATGAAACATTTATAGCCAGATCATAGCGCAGAATAATTTAAATCATTCAAACTATTTTCTTAGTTGGAGAATGTATTGTGCATTATCATGATGCCATACAGAATGTGCAGTGCATGAAGTCCCACAAGCCGTGACCCCATCAGTAATGCTCACTTGCACATTTTGAAAGGTAAAGCAGTATCTGACAGTTGTCTCTCTTCCACTACACGGGTCACTACCCGGGTCGGTGTAGAGTTTGTTAGGCTATATCAGTCACGGTGTGTTTATTTTGTTGTTGTTATCTCTGTGAAGTGTGGATTCGAATTCAAGGATGAAGTGATGACGGCAGACTTAAGTATGACATGATTCAGTGCTCACTCTCTTAACATGCTATCGCCGATTGTAAAACTGTCGACGAGATGGCTCATAATTTCATGGGAAACTTGAACTTCAAAATAGCAAAGTGATTCTCTGCTCACTCCCGAGATCCCTGTGGTGATTGAACCCGAGCCGTGGTCCGGTGTGGCCGGCCCTCTAATGATATATATGTGATCCTCCTGCAATGAATTCAGAACATATGGCATGAGGTCAATGCTGCCATGAAGCAATAGGAACGAAACCCATATATGCTGAGTGCATGTATAGATTTATTCATTGACTTTTCTAATTGTGTTTCACATGAAACAAAGTTCCTCTTTAATCAGTGAATGAGAGGGTACTGTATGTATCGCCAGTTAAAGTTTGGACACATGTGACTAATTTTGTTTTTCTTCTTAAATAATAGATTATTAGGGGAGAGCCGAGACAATTGAAACGCGGGATAGATTTCTTTGAAAACCACTCACGTCATGTACGTACCTCTGATTTGTCTGTTTTCTTCCAAATAGAGAGAATACGCAAAACGTGCAAAGGGGCAACAGGGGTTTATTGGGCAACAGAGCAAAAATGTTAATGTGAACCTTAAAATGAAAATAAATTGCAAAATATGTTTGTAACAATATGTATATAAGTTACTTGTCCAGTATTGTTCATAAAAACAAGCAGAATGAATAGTTACTGTTTTGTGATGTTTCATCCGTCCCACTTTGGAGGGATGATTAAAACAAAGCACAAATCCTGTTCAAAAAGTCAATTTTTACTTAAATCATTTTATATTTCTACCGAATAACACATGATACTAAGAGAACACATAGTTGTTGATCACACACAAAAAAAATCTAAACATAAACTTATCTTAGGTTATGTAATTTATCTGAAAAGTGTTTCAACTGTCCTGGCTCTCCCCTACTTTTAATAATTTATTTATTAAAAGTAATAATTAATAAATACACTGAAAAAAAAATGCTTTATCTAATCAATAAAATTGTGGCAACATATTACAAGCAATATTATTAATTAAATTGTACAATTAATTAATTAGAATGTTAGTTTGATTAACTATTACTCAATTCTAATTTGTTCAATTTAATAAATAAAATTGCTTGTAATCTGTTGCCACAATTTTATTGATTAGATAAAGCATATTCATTTTTACAGTGTAGTTACATTTATTTATTTAATAATCCATTAGATATTATTTAATAATCCATATATATATATATATATATATATATATATAATTTGTATATATATAATTTGTATATATATATATATAATATATATATATATATATATATATATATATATATATATATATATATATGTATGTATAAAATTAAGTTTGTTAATTGTTAAACACTAAATACTACATTATTTATTCAACCTTTTTTATTTATTTAAACTTTTATTGAACCATAGTAGCATCTGTTTGAGATATTTTTTCTTGGAGTTGAGTTTAGTTCTCCCATAGGTTTCCCCATTTTCTTGACAATTTATGATCTCTCTGAACTCAATCCTCTCTCATTCCGTCTATAGGCTGTATTTTTCAGCAGCTATGCATGTCGATTGTAACCTACATGCTTTTATGTCTAAAATATGAGGTCAAGTAGGGCTGAGGTATGCAGTGGTTTAGACTTCACCCCTCCATCTGCGCCATGGTGTATTCTGATTTAGGAGTGAGGGGTCTGAGAGAGGCTGGAAATGCCTGACACCTCCTCTCTGGCCATCACACATGAGTGCTCACACCTCTCCCAAAAAGGTTACGAACTTTATCCAGCGAGTGTTAGACCTCGCAGGGGTCACACAAAACCCACCCTTCGTCGGTGGGACGCTTGATGAAAACTCCCCCTGACAGCCACATCAATAATCTAAACTTCCAACGCCCTGCCTTCACTCCAGATCTGCTCAAACTCTCCCCTGCACCAGAGTCAAGGAGAGGGAGAGAGAGGGAGGAGAAACTACCATAAAAAATAAACGACAAATCCCAAAGGGCAGACTGCAATAAATGTCAGTCTGCATCAGGGGGAGCAGGTTTGTGGAGCGAGCAACTAGCATCGGAGCGCAGGAACGTCACGGCGAGGACAGACTTCTTTCTCTTCCTCTCCCTGCCCTCGTCTCTGACTAACCTCAATAAGCATGGACAGGCCGGACGCCCCGTTCTCACACGCTGTTGTGTGAAACCCGCTTCTTATTTGTAGTGCGGGAAGTTCTATTGCTGACTGGAACCCTGAAACGGCTTCCCACGTTCCCATATGTCAGATTAAAGTAATGTAACCTGTGCCTTGGAACGCGCAGCTTTGTATGATTTGGTGACGTAATTTCCACTAAAACTGGAAGATAAGGTGGGACATATCGAATGGCTATTCCCGCTTTTCAAATAGCCAATAGCGTTTAGTTTACCTCAAAAACTGCAAGTCGTTTTTGACAGCACCATGGAAGCGAATCCGCTTGGTGGATGGGGGTGTGAATTTCATTCTTAACCAACGTACAGTTGGAAAATGAAATAAAACTCGAGTGTTTGAGCAACCGAACACACATCTCCAACCCATATTGCTCTGTGACGTGTCAACGGTCGCTTTCAGGTTGTATTTATAGCATTGGGGGGTGGGACGCTTTAGGTTCTAGAGAGCATTTGATTGGACACATGGAATGAGAAGTCCACAGTGATATCTTACAAATCCATGATCCATTTTTAGCAGAAGTGAGAGGACATTTGAATGCTTAAATTGCACAAATGATAATTGTGTCATGGCATTGTTGGAACACACCAGATTATTCATAACCTTAAGGCTAACATATTCATCCTGAAAGCTAAAAAAACGTAGTCTTTTTTTAAAGCCCCCTGAAATAAAATTTTGTTTATTTGGCTGCCATTTTATTAACGTCTGTAGGCAGTTATTTTCTAGGTGAGGTGTTGTACAAGTACAAGTCCAATCTACTTGAATAAGCAAATTTCAAAACCATCAAGATTGAGTTTTAGTAACACATTTCAGATTGGCAATACAATATAACAGCCAGCACATTTCCATGGCAAATATTAACAATTTTAACAATTTTTAAAAAATTAAAAAAAAAAAAAATTAACAATAAAAATTGTTAATTTTTATTAACAATTTTTTTTGCTTACACCCTACCTGATCATTTTGCACAAATTATTTTGAGCAAATATCATATGAATTTGCCACTAATTGACCAAAACATAAACGTTGAGTTGATTGAGTCGAAACAAACTCTTTCCAAAAGGCAATTGGTGCTTTACTTTTTTGGTTTTGTATAGTTATGTCCAGTTTTGCACTTCTTTCCTACAATGTACGAATTCCGGTTCACATGGCTACGCGAAAGCGCTAAAAATTCTGTTTATATTATATTTCAAGGCTTGTACGCTTGAACCTATTTCATGGTTTACGTTCTCGAGCAACCAGGCACTGTTTTGTGCGAATGAGCAGCCAGATCGCATTAAGTCTTCTTTTGTTACAACGGTGTCGTGTTAGCGGCCACTAAGTTAATAACTAATGATCGTTGCGACGGACGTGAATCAATCAAAATTAACTTTATTCTAGAGCTGCTGTAAAGCCAAAAAAATCTCTGTTATTTTAATTTCCTATTATAAAGCTGCTTTGAAACAATCTACATTGATAAAAGCGCTATAAAAATGAAGGTGACTTGACTTGTAACACATTGGTGTGATGATTCAGCAGCCACTTACCGTACATAACCGATGTAGCTAAATGTAAATTAAAACAAGATCTCCTTCGGCTCACAGCATTGATCCGTATCTGTCACAACGGACTGTTTTGTTCTGAACACTGTTTCAATTATTCTAATTGCGGCTCAATTCCCATGTCATTATGATAGTATGAGCCTTTGCGTTATGATGCAGAGAGAGATTGTGTGAGAAATGGAGATGGGGGCGTGCGTGCGTTAAAAACACATTTGTAGCTAATGGAAGACTAGCGGGCCCGTGCACTCCATCGCTGAGAACGATGCCTGTTGTCATGGCAGCGACGTCTCACTTGTTTCCCTGGGAACAGCTATCCAAATCCTCTCTGACTGAATCCTGTCGATGCCTGACTTTGCCCCCCGGCAAGAAAGACAGAAAGACAGACAGAGTAAAGGAAGAAAGACGGGGAAAATGCAGGAGAAAGCCGGTTTTGCCCCTCCAGGTCTGTGAGTGACCTGGAAAAGGCCCGTGCTGTGTTTATGCCTCCTGCTATATTGATGCATTTCTGCTGCGCTCTTTTCCGAAGCATCTGTAATTATGCAGCCCTCTGAGCCGAATGCAGTCGGATGTCACAAATCTGATCTCTCGTGAGCTTGTGTCCATATTAACCAGACAACAAGCTCTCCTGGACCGGACCAGAGAGTGCCATTATTGTGTCAGGTCCAGACGAAGCAGCATTACAGAAGGTTGCAGATTTATTAAAACGTACATCTACAACCGTTTAGGACTAATCAGTCCTTCACCCATTAAAATAATTAGCAGCTTCCTGTGAAAAGATATTAGCCACCGATCTGCATGAGGACGCATTCAGATTAAAGAAAACTGCTACGTTGTGTAAATTAATTAGACAAGCTGAGAAGATTAAAAATCTTGTTAAGGAGATTCTCTTTTTCAAGCCTTCCTGCCCTTTCACTGGAATCGGACTGCTGACTGTGGTGGAGGTAACAGGTCTGAAACCACAGCCCAACAGGCCCGTTGAGACAGGGTTTTGAGTCTGAAATATGGATGAGGTGTGGGCATAAGTAATTTCCACTTGTGCATTGTGTCCTGGTAAACTGAGCGTACCGGCCTAGTGTCTTGACTTAAAGACTATTTGGTTGGGATTTGTTTTCTAAATGACACTTGACAACAAATCTGTTAATATAAGAATCACTTCACAATAAAGTTACATTTATTAACATGTAACTTGTAATACATTACAGTAGTTATCACAAATGAGCTATACTTTTACAGAACTGCATGAGCTAATATTTTTTTATGTTTCTATCTATCTATCTATCTATCTATCTATCTATCTATCTATCTATCTATCTATCTATCTATCTATCTATCTATCTATCTATCTATCTATCTATCTATCTATCTATCTATCTATCTATCTATCTATCTATCTATCTATCTATCTATCTATATATATATATATATATATATATATATATATATATATGAAGATTTCAGATGCAAAAGCCTCTAAGTGACATTTGAAATTTTCTTCTAAAATGATCATTTTTATCAAGCTTGTATATTTAAGTTCAGTAATTTCACTTGAATGACAATTAATAGGTAATCTTCATTGCGATTTAAGTGAAATTACTGAATTTAAATATACAAGCTTGATAAAAATGATCATTATAGAAGAAAATTTCAAATGGCACTTAGAGGCTTTTGCATCTGAACTCTTCATATATATATCTATATATATATATATATATATAGATAGATTCAGGCAGGATTTTTTTTAAAGTACAATACTTTTACAGAACTGCATGTGCCAATATTTGTGTGTGTGTATATATATATATATATATATATATATATATATATATATATATATATATATATATATATTAGGGCTGTCAAAACGATTAATCGCGATTAATCGCATCCAAAATAAAAGTTTCTGTTTACATAATATATGTGGGGGCACTGTGTATAATTATTTTGTATATATATTAAAAACACACATGCATGCATGTATATATGTTTAAATATTATTTATATATAAAATATTTATATTTATATATAATATAAATTATACATACATTTATATACAGAATATACATGAAAATATTTCTTAAATATATACAAGCATGTGTGTGTATTTATATATATATATATATATATATATATAATAATTATACATGTAAACACAAACTTTTATTTTGGATGCGATTAATCGCGAGTTTTGACAGCCCTAATATATATATATATATATATATATATATATATATATATGAAGAGTTCAGATGCAAAAGCCTCTAAGTGCCATTGGAAATTTTCTTCTAAAATGATCATTTTTATCAAGCTTGTATATTTAAGTTCAGTAATTTCACTTAAATGACAATTAATAGGTATTCCTCATTGCCATTAAAGTGAAATTAATGAACTTAAATATATAAGCTTGATAAAAATGATCATTTTAGAAGAAAATTTCAAATGGCACTTAGAGGCTTTTGCATCTGAACTCTTCATATATAGATAGATAGATAGATAGATAGATAGATAGATAGATAGATAGATAGATAGATAGATAGATAGATAGATAGATAGATAGATAGATAGATAGATAGATAGATAGATAGATAGATAGATAGATAGATAGATAGATAGATAGATAGATAGATAGATAGATAGATAGATCGATAGATCATGCAGGATTTTTTTTAAGTACGTTTGTGAAACATGACTATAACCAAGTGAAAACTAGTCCTGTACAAATAGGGCTTTAGTGTAATACAGCTAATAATACAGTAATACAGCTGGTTCCTTTTGGATGAAATATCACTAATCCTCTTCTACAGTAAATGAGACTGATAGGAATAGTGTGTGTGAGTGTGTGTGAAAGAAATAGGGAGAGATGGATGAGTATCTTGTCATCTTCCCTCAGGAAAAGAAAGGTGACAGACACCCATAGCTCAAAGTAACCCCCTTTACACTTTCACTGTTGTGTGTGTGCACAAAAGTGTTTCTCTGTATATCTGTGTGTGAGGGCATCGTGTGGTCTGCTGATTGGGTCAGTTGTCTGTACTGCAACAGACAGAGAGGTTCTTTCAGTGTGGTGCAGATTGGTTGAGATGGTGTTGGTTAGAGACAGGCATGTTATTCTCCTAGCATGTTGCTGTCTTTCCTCAATCCCGTTTTCTTCTTGTTCTTTTTCTCTTTTCTCTTCTCTGTCTTTTATCCAATGCCTCTGTGTCATGCAATCGCCGTGTTTCTCTGTGCCATCACAGCGTTCCTCAGAAGCTCTTTGTTTTCTTTTGGGTTTTGCTTGTGCATGTAGGCTTTGTATGTGCTTCTCTTTACATATGCATGTGTAATATGTACAGTATAAGTGCGGTAAGATTTCCAAAACGTTCAAAAATCAATCACTGGTGAAAATTGCATTGAATTTAGCTTGTACTAGGGTGACCATATTTTGATTACCAAAAACCAGGACACTCGGCCTGGCAAACAGATGGGCCTACTCAAATGATACTATAAGTTTACTCAAAGATACCTTATTAATTTCAATAAATTTAAAGTGGGTTATGCCTCCTCTGTATGGATAGAATATTGTTATATGAAAATAGGACATGTCTTGGGAAAACAGGACAGTTGGTCACCCTAGCTTGTACCAAACAATATATTAAAGGGATACTCCACTTTTTTGGAAATATGCTCATTTTACAACTCCCCCAGAGTTAAACTGTTGAGTTTTACCGTTTTTGAATCCATTCAGCTGATCTCCGGTTCTGGCGGTACCACTTTTAGCATAGCTTAGCATACATCATAGAAGTGCAAAAGACCATTAGCATTTCTCAGAAAAAAAAAATGACCAAAGTGTTTTCGATATTTTTCCTATTTAAAACTTGACTCTTCTATAGTTACATCGTGCACTAAGACAGATGGAAAATGTAAAGTTGTGATTTTCTAGGCTGATATGCAGGGAACTCTCATTCCTAACTCATCATTAGTTCATAGTAATTATTAATTCAGGTATTGTACTGTTATTGTAAAGTGTTACCGATTATTGTATAGTTGACATTAATCAATACTGAACACTGGCATCCATGCACGGAATGGGAAATGCAGAAAAAAATAGTTTTGGATAATAGTAGCAACAGTTTACTAGTATGTATTTGTAAATGTGGTTTCTGAAACCAAATTTTTTCCAGTGTCAGTTATGTCAACATTCATGTGGGTGAGATACAGAAGGAAGATTTTCTCTCACACACACATTTCCAATTGTTTCCCACCATACACACCAGCTCTCATCTCACCACCCCCTCATTCGGCTGACCACAGAGGATAAATTAGATGACTCTGGGGGAACTACTGCAAACATGGTGGGATCGAACCTCTAAATTATGTTTATTCTGAGGTCCAATGCTGTGTTTCTAACTCTTCTGCACAGTGGGGAAATCTGGCTCCACAGATTTTTAGTTGAAGATCTCCTGCTGTGACCAGAAGAGGGTTGAAAGTCCCTCTCCGAAAGCTGTTGTTTCCAAGAGGCCGTAATGAATCAGCTTAAGGGCGTTTCCGACATAATAACTTGGGATATTCACAAGAATTGTGCGGGTTGTTTTGTTTAAACTGATTGGATGGTAAACCTTGCTCTGCAAAACTTTCAAGCGATTTGCATTTGCTGCTACCAGAGTTTGTACGTTTAGTGTGATATTGCTTTAGGACTCTTTAATTTAGCCTAAAAATAATGTGCTTTTTTCATTTTCTGTAGTTGAATGCTTTTCCAACCCTCATTAGAAGTCTTTTGTTCATTTATGTGACTACAGTCATCCACTGTGGAAGCCATTGAGCTCCAGTCAACTGTGGAGGAACCCGGTCACCCCTCCAGAGGCCCTCCCTGGTCAGGATGGCAAGTGTACTGGCAGCTTGAGGTGTTTGATTGATGGATAAGAGCGACAGAATGAGTGGAACTGGCTCTGTTCCTGATGGTGGGGTCAACCATCCACACACAACAAACTGAACACTTGCCTACAGTGAATTGCATTTCCATCAAAGTCACAGTGACCTTATGTTTTATGGTTGAGGGTTAATCTTATTTATTACCGTATATCCATTAAGTGGTTAATGCAGTGTATTTCCATAATTTCTTATGGGAAAGCTCTTATCTTTCATTGCACTCTGAGGCCCTGTATTTTGCCGGGTGGTAAGCTCAAAGCATTACCAATTAGCTCCCTCTCTTTACTGATGTCCAGTGGCCAGTTAATCTTCCACTGTTTATTCATGCAGTCTGTCCATCGCCTGATTATAGACTTTACCTTTTAACTGTGGCAGGATGAGCAGATTGAGACGGATTACAGACGGCAGAATTAATAGTCATTTATGAGCTCTGGCCTGTCTCGTTGAAGCCTTTTAGCGTAAGCTGTGGGGTGTTAAATGACACTGCGTCTACCAGCGCAAGATTATTTTGAAATGAGTTTTATTGTAATATTTTCTAATTGAATTTTAATATGAGCTGCAAATGAGTGCCGAAGTGATGACGTCACTTTGTTGGACAACTCGGAAGCTAGCGGCGCATGGGTTCCCTTGATAAAAAAAGCTATGCATTTTTCCCATAGACTTTTGGAAAATCGCCAAAATAAGATCTGTGTTTAACAAAGAGATGTGACCCTTACACGTTTTGTCTATCAAGATAATCTTTACGACTAAAGTAAGTTAAGTTAATCCAAAATTTATACATTTTGAAGACTATATTATTTAAAACACAAGCAAACACAAAGTTTAAAAAAAAATCACAAGCTGGTTATAACTGTGTGTTCTATGTCATAGATCAAAACGTGAAAATATTTAGAGGCTTTGTTCACCACAGACCTTAATTCAGGCGATTTAGCAAAAACCCATTCAAAAATCCCATAGACTTTAGAGCGAGGGAACCGGAGACCTTTATAAACGTACTTTGCAAAGACAGTTCACTTCGTGTATACAGACAGGAGCCATCTTAGAAAAACAGTCTCGATAAGTCAATCCCCGGACGCCGTTCATACAGTTCAGATCACTCAGCACGACGTTCGTGGTTTGACTTATCGAGACTGTTTTCCAAAGATGGCTCCTGTCTGTATACACAAAGTGAATTGTCTTTATAAAGTGTCTTCTTATTAAACGGTCTGTAAACTTAAAGCTCTCAATGCTTCGTTTTGCATGTATGGACTCTCATTACATTACTGTGTTAGCGTGGGGCAATTTTGAGCCTTGTTAGTGGTATAAACTAGCGATTTCTTTTTACTAGTAAATACCCCCAGTACTAGCATTATACGATTATACAAATCTCAGGGAACGGTTGACTAGGTTCATTTTGCAGCGGCATTCTCCTTTAAGTGTCACATGATCAATCCGGAACAGTTATGCTACATAATATTTTTGTGAAAACTGTGATAGACTACGAATTATGTTTAGGATCTTAGAAAGATTTAAAAGATATTATTTTCTCAAAAGAATTTATTTATTTATTTTAGTTTATTTTTTTAAAGAAATGAATACATTTACTCCGCAAACACATTAAATTAGTCAAAAGCGACAGTAAAGCCATTTATAATGTTTTTTGTTTGTTTGATATTTGTGTGCGCTTCTTCTTCTTCTTAATTTGTTTTATTTTAGCTTTATTGCCCATTACTTAATTTCAGTTTGTATAAGCAACCTTATGTGCAGGATCTTGTGAATCTAGTGTTGTGAATTACGATGATAAAAAGCAAAATCATTCTCTTGAGTGGGTTATGTGTGTGTGTGCGCGCAAGAGTATATGCATTAATGGCCACAAAAATATGTATGACAACATGCCTTTCAAACATGAAAAGGCAGGAAGGGAGAGCAAACGAGTGAAAGAGGGAGTCAGAGATCAGATATTGTCAGTCATGCGGGTTGTCAGATGTAGCCATTCATGCTAGATTAGACGCATTACTCTCCACAGTGGATTTGCTTTGCCATGCCGATGTACACACAGACTTCTTTCCACATGTTTAAATCCACTGTCTGATTCGCTGTATTCATCGCTCAGTGCCAAGCACTAATCAGGTGGTACTCAAAAATAGCAGGTTCAGCATGGTCATACCAGTTTTTTATTTTTATTTATTTTTTTGTTAGTGCAATAGCATTCAAATGTACATTGTCTTTTAAATTTTGTTTATCATTTAGTCATCCTCACGTCATTCCTTTCTTTCTTCTTTAGAACACGGAAGAAGATATTTAGAATGTCCATATATGGTCATGGCCAAACTTGATTAATCACGATTAATCGCATCCAAAATAAAAGTTTGTGTTTACGTAATATATGTGGGTGCACTCTGTATATTTATTTAGTGAATATATACATACATATATATATAAATACACAAACTTGCATGTATATTTAAGAAAAAAAATATTTATGTATAAAATATATATATATATATATATATATATATATATATATATATATAATATAAATTATAAATAAATATGTATACAGTATTTACATATTTTATATATATATATATATATATATATATAATAAATATAAAAATATATATATTTATATGCCTCCTCTCATGCTGATTGGATAGATAATTTGAACGTGCCCCTCCTGAAATTTGTTAATAAAACAACTTGTTCAGGCAATTATTTATGAGAGTATTAGAGGAGACTGGGGTTAGTTGCCACATGAGGAAATTGTTCAAATTCAGTAATTTATAGTGGTTTAAAAGATTTGTATAATATTACAAAGAATCTTCAAAAAATGATTCACAGTTTCCACAACAACAACACAGGGCACAGTGGCAACTTTTTTTCTCTCCCAGGGCACAGTGGCATTGACTCTAGAGATGCTAAATAACGACTGCCTCATGAATTTACAATGATTTTATGTCCTTGTCCGAATCCCTGTCTGCATACTCAACAGCAGTGGATCACATTTGTGCAAAACTTGACTAACTTTTACCTCCAACTTTTACCTCTGTCTACTCTTTCCAATTTACTGGGTTTCTATGAATTATAACAAGAGACTGTCCTCTAATATGGGATTTGGGGAATAGATAGAACAGTATAAGGCTTTGCTGTTATTGATTTTCTTGAATTTTCTCTTGGCAGGTATCTAGAGCAAAATCCTATTGTTTAGGTCGCAAATCTTTCTGCGTGTTAGGTAATCTCTTGGAGGTTTGTGTCATTGCTAATTGCACAAATCTCAACAAAATTGAGATTAACTTGATTTTTGATGTTGATGTTGTTGAGAAGCTGGTTTCGGGTAAATATTTGACCTAAGGCAACTGGGCTGGATATCCGAGAGGAATTTCTCTGAATATTTGTTAATCTGATATTCTGGCTGCTGCTGCTCAGCCATCACAACTATGAGTCGTTCATCTGTATCTGCAGGAATCTTTGCCCACATCCTCCACAGAGGAAAGTGTGTTTGTGCACTGTGCTTATGTTGCTTGCTACAAAAGTACACTGACAACATCAGGTGGTCATACCATGGTTCTTTTATATACAATATGGTATCATATGGCACATGTGGCAGCTGTGTCATACAAATAAATAGTTAAAAAATCATACATTATGATTTCTGGATAGTGGACATGCACTTTGACAATTTCAGACCCCTCCGTGATTTCTAAGTGGGAGAACTTGCAAAATAGTAGAGTTTTGGAATACTTATTTTCCATCCTCACTGTATAAATTTTTATATATACAGTTTTTTTTTAAGAATTTCCAAAAAAAAAAGCATTATATTTCCAAAAACATGGTATTACGATATATTATGTTCCTGAATGATTATCGTATGCAGATTAGCATGATATTTAAAGGTACTTTGAAGAAAATCATAGTTCTGTCATGCCCAAACAACATTTCATCACTATGGATCAACCCGGTCTCATCCCAATTCGTCATATAACTGACGTTTTGGGACGTCTTTTGACCATTCGTCAATATACGACTTTTTAGGGCCCCCTTAAACGTCAGTAGATGACGTTATGGGATCCTAACTCTACCCCATACCTAAACCTAACCCTAAACCCAACTCGTCACCTAACTGACGTTAAAGGTAAAGCGTCAGTTGTATGACGACCCGGGATCGTCATCTACCGACGTTTAAGGGGGCCCTAAAAAGTCATATATTGACGAATGGTCAAAAGACGTCCCAAAACGTCAGTTATATAACGAATTGGGATGAGACTGTGTTATATGGATTGATATATAGCAGTCTTTTGATAAGAATCACAAATCAAAGATTCAGAGTTTGGATTGGGATGCAAACTATTCCAAGAAATGTTTAGAATTTCGATATTTTGATCTCAAAAGCGCTAAAAAAGAAGGCTAAACATAGCTGAATAGGTACTTTGCATTGTCCTCCAGCAGTGGCTGGTCATTGATAGATCATCTGTAGACGCAGTCTAGCTTTTCCATGCCATGATATGCAAATTCTGATCTTTTACAACAGCAGAAGTTGAGGAACGTAAACACTGATGTGTGTACAAATAGATCTAAAGTGGCATCTGTCACGTCAAGCCTCAACATCACTTGACAAGAAGCCTTTTCGGGGACACGACGATTTGATGGAGCTTGTTTTTGCCAGTCGAGAGACCAAATGTAGATACAAGGATAGGGAAATTGAATTTGTTGCCTAGTTTCTCTGTCTGTCTCCAAGAACTCCGGTCTCTGCCTGACAGAGGAACTAGTCAGATGGGATTTATGAATTGTTCAGAGACCCAAAAATCACTCTGAGGTAGGGAGATATTTATTGTTCCTGTAGACTTATATAACACCTATCACTTATGTTGGCAGCATGGGGAAATAAAGGGAATATGAATTTTTAGCTCACACACAAACGCTCACATATGCAAATATCATACTCTGTGTGCCGTCACATCCCTTCCTTTCGTACCAGGATACACACACAAACACGCATTGAGTCGGGATGTTCCAGGATGTTCTCTGACCTTACCCTTCCTTTATCCCTCCACCTTCTCTCCATCCATCCCTCCTTTTTTGCCGTTCTTATCAGAGAGCTCTTTGTCCCTGTCAGATAGAGAGGAGACAGGCCATCTCTCAGTCTCTCTCTCTCTCTCTCTCTCTGTTTCTCCTGCCTTCTTCCTCTCCGTTTGACTAGTGCCAAGGTAAGGGCACCGCCAGCCCCTTTCTGTCTGAGTGCTGTATGCCATTTCAGGACACACTTGTAATTTTTTGTCAAATTCTAAGCCAGAAATGGGCCGTTCTCTGCCGGGTGCAAATGTATTTTAGGTTCTAGTGGACAAGCTCTCTCTCTCTCTCTCTCTCTCTCTCTCTCTCGATCTGGAAACATGCTTGCTCTCTGATTGAACCGGATCTTTGATTAATCCTGTTCCAAAGATGAGATCACTTCAACTGTGGTCAGTTCACAGAGTTAAGAACCATATGCACTGATGAATGAAGATGGTGGGTCACTACCCCACCAGACGGCCTCATTCCTTCCATATCGCTCACCTCTGCAAGACTTCACTAAAGTTAAGCTCAATTACAAAAGTCATGAATGTCTGGGTCATATTTATTTCAAAATTTACATAAAAGAATACATACGTATATACATATATTTTTAGGGCCATAGATGGTTTGCATTTTGACATTGTCCATGACATTTAATCACATCTTGTTTTCCATTACACTATTTTTTGCAGAGGTGTTGTATATAATGCAAATGTCAATGGATTCTATTTACACAATAAAAATAGCAGAATTGTCTTTGCACAATATGGAAATAGGTGTTAGTTGCTAGTTATATTTAGTGCAAAAAATGTCATATTGCCGCCTACATTGTAAACTGAAACGATAACAACATGTTCAGTGTATATGATTATATCTATTAAAATCATAAAAGGTGGATTTGAACTGTAGTCAGTTGCAACAAATGGTAAACCAAACCACCAAACCACACTTATTGGTTTCTTATTAAATTTTGGCTGGCTCAACCAGACTGTGGTTAGTGGAGTTAGTGTAAATAGCCTTTGCCAACAAGTGTTATTTGCAATTAGACACTTTTTTTGCATTAAGATGATGGGTTTTTTTGTGCATGTTTTTGATATTATTATTGATTGATTATATAATTTGCACTAAAGTAATTCTGTCATGACAACTCTCATGTTGCAATGTTAATGTATTTGGTCTGGCAGAATAGATCTGCTATGATTCCGCTACCGAGACTTGCTACTGCTAATACATTCACAGACGTTGCTTTGAGCATATAATTCATGCCAATTTCTGTCACACATGAAACACACATGAAATAACCCCCCATAGCACTGAAAAAAAAAAATCATTTCATGATTAGTCATCACATTTTTCTTTTGTCTAATCAACTTAAATAATTTATTTAGTTCAGATAACATATAATTTTGAGTTTCTGATGAATAAATCCTTCTCCTTCATTGCATTAACTCACTTTTTCCATTTCAATTAACTTAACATTTTAAGGCAACCAGGTTACTTACTTTTTTAAGTTAAACCAACAATAATTTTTTTTACCGTGTACAAGTGGAACTGGGGAGGGTGAAGGGTTTCTGAAATTGTTTTTCATACTGCTAACAGCAACACTCCCGGTGTTTGAATGTAGAGCTGCAGCCTATTGGCTTATCGCTGGTGCTACAACAACCAATCAGCTGTACTAGATGATGATGTGATCGCTACCAAATGAGTTAAGGACTTATCAGCCATGCAGCGTCTAGGGTTTCATGCCAGAACTTGGTATTAAAACTGTAAAAATGCACATTTTTGCATGACAATAATTTTATATGATAGTTTTGATAAAGTTTCTTTTTTATGCTAATGAAAATAATATATTTTGCATTACGGTAATCCTAATTATATTTTTTTGCATTACAAAAATAAATAAGTAATAATAATAAATAATTGTCATGAAAATAATGCCCAAAAAAATCGCAATGATCATACAAATATTCAAAATATAATTATCTTTTTTGTTTGTTTGTTAGTTTTTATTTTGGGGTGATTTATTTGTTTATTTATTTATTTATTTATTTGAGATTTACCTGAATACATAAATTAAATGAGGTTTTACGGGAATATGTGTTAGCTTTCGAGATCACAACATACCAAATTCCCCATCATGTCATGATGCCAGCTTATTCTATCCATTCAATGGATTCAATCATCTTTTATTGGTATTGTCCGTCCTGTGCTTGTAGTCCTACTTGGTTGCCTTCGAACTACCCAGCCGACCTCATCTAGTCAATATAATCACAGTGCTACCGTGTGTGCGCGTGAGTTTGTGTGTGCTGAGACTAGAATTAACCCAGGACATTCAATCAGACTCCAATCCTGCTCAGCTCTTGTCTGTGAGGCAGAAGCTTGCCATTGCCCTGTAAAGCACTGGTCAGTGTGTGTGAGTGTTTAGGTGACGGAATGATTAGAAGGGGCTTTTTGCTTCGTCCATTCAAGAAAATGGTGAAGTAGATAGAGATGCAACATGATTAGTGAGATATGTCCCTAAAACTGGCAAAGAGTTGGTGATGTTGCTAAAATATCAATATTTCATCATTCTTTATCATTATATTAATATTTGTTAACCTGTAAGGTTAAAAAACCTGTAAGGAAACCCCCACATTTTCCCTGAATTGAAAAAGAAAGTGAAAAAAATATCTTGTTTGGGCTTTCACAGAAGAAAGTAAGTCATACAGATGTGGCACGACATGAGGGTAATTTTTGCTTGAACTATTGTTTCCTGAGCCATCTGAAATTTACTTTGGTCTAATGTAATAGATTGTCACTTTGTGTTTGAGTTTGTGACCTGTAGCTCTGATGGCTCAGTTGGGTGGTGCTGGGCTTTGGCAGGCATGGGTATAATATAATCAAGACATCGTGGAAGTACCTATGGGATTTTTGAGAGAAATTGATTTGGTCAGCCATGCCTGCAAGAAGGGTGGCTGAATAAACTGCCAGGATGTGCTGTAAAATTGAATTTGCATGACCTGCTGAGAATGTGAGGAGTTTTCATGATAAATGCAGAGTGTTACGCAAAGTATCCAGGGCTCTTGAATAAGACTCACTTAACCTAGAGCACACAGAACACTAACCCAGCTATCATAGATCTATTACTGAACTAGAGAGACTACAGCACAGTCATTATAGTCTCTCTGACACTTCAAATTTGCACATTTCTGTGCGTGTTTCTGTGGGAATTCAGATGTATTTACCGGTATGTATGTACACACTTGATGAATCGTAACAGCATTGAAGTCACATTACTATATCAAAGCAAACAGTAGGGGTAAGGAGCGCTTCCTGGATTTCAAGGTTTGGTTAAAATAGAGGTGCTCTTTGGATGGGGAAACTAAATATGAAGAATCAAACAAGAGAACTTAAAGGCATAAAAAGCCATTATTAAAGGGTTAGTTCGCCCAAAAATCAAAATTATTTCAGTATTTACTCACCCTCATGTTCTTCCAAACCTCTGTTTTTATTTGTTCTGCTATACACAAATGAAGATATTTGGAAGAATGTTTTAATCAAACAGATCTCATTCCCCATTGACTACCATAGGAAAAATACATACTGGTAGTCAATGGGGAATGAGATGTTTGATTTTTACTTTAAATAATAATAATAAAGGTTTTTTTTTTACTTTTTTACTTTAGAGTGCTTTGGAGTTCTCTTGTTTGATTCTTCACATTAATATATATTGCCTTCTGACTCATTTACCACTTTACCAAAACATCATATAGCAATCACTTCCGGGAAAGCCAAGGCTTGTATCTGGCCTTATGTCACATGTCTGTTTAAGGAATAAATGAATGAACATGTGCTATATCTGTCACTTCAGATGTCTGAAGGTGTTTCATATGGAGCCTTTGTGTTATTTTATTAAAGATATTGCTATGCCACGGTGTATTCATAAAACATATCCACTAATTTCATTCCATCCTGGAGATTATGTAAGCCTTGCATGAAATTAAAGTTTTGCCGTTTTTGAAGAAAATGTGTCTACAGCAGAAAGTTTTTTTATTCATTGATGCCACAGAAGAACCATCGAGGTTTCCCTAAAGAAACTTTCATTTAACAGTTCTTAAGAGAACTATTTTCCACTATAAAGAACTTTTTGTGCAGTGGAAATGCTCTTCATGGATTATGCCAATAAAGTACCTTAATATTTAAGAAATTTGTTGCTTTTAATGGTTCTGCCACAAAAGATTGTACAAAAGATTTTTTTTATACTGGAAAGAGTTCTTTGGATTATTAATATTTTCTTCTCACTAAGAAAATAAGTTGTTCTTTTAAGAACTGTTCACTGAAAGGATCTTTGGGAAACCAAAAATGTTGCTAGGGTGCTCTTAGTGATTGCTATGTGGTTTCTACTGGACCACACTTATGTCAGTATGATTTTCTGGTGCCTATATTGGATTTGACTACCTCCTCCTTTAATTTGGGTTATATGTTGTAAAACAGTTGTCTCTGACTATAAATTCTGATTGACTGGATGAACTGTTTGGGGGGAAAAAAACTTTAAAAATAGTGATATTGCCTTAGCAAACACCAGTGGTGAGAGTATATAAAATACTGTGGTTACCGTGGTTTAAGTGGTCTTGTGAGCTTTCTCTCTTTGTTTATGAAAGAATGGGGAGGTTTAATTGTTGTATTCCGGTCATCAGGGCTCCACACTGTACTGTTTTATGAGAACACATTGTTTTCCTTTAAAGAGAGATCTGGCTGGCTCACAGCTCATCTAGCTCTAATGAATGAGGTCAGCAAAGCATGTTGACTTATTACTGATTTAGAGCCTTGATTTGCAAAAGGGAAAAAGAACCGAGCCATTTGTCGGCTTGAATTTGAGGCCGTACCACAGTCCGCACTCAAAGCTGCTTTGAAACTGTAGAATAAATTCAGACTATGCTCGAAATTTAAAGTCATAGTTCATCCAAAAAATGATGTTATTTGTTCAAGTGTTCCAAACCTGTATGCATTTATTTATTGTGTGGAACACAAAAGATAATATGAAGAGTTCAGATGCAAAAGCCTGTAAGTGCCATTTGAATTTTTCTTCTAGAATGATCATTTTTATCAAGCCTGTATATTTAAGTTCAGTAATTTCACTTAAATGGCAATGAAGATTAGCTATCAATTGTCATTTAAGTGAAATTACTGAACTTAAATATACAAGCTTGATAAAAAATGATCATTCTAGGAGAAAATTTCAAATGGCACTTAGAGGCTTTTGCATCTGAACTCTTCATATGTTTTTGATCATACAATAAGTAATTGGGGTAAAACTAAGCCTAAAACTAAGTCTTAACCCTTAAACCCTTTAGTAGGGGTGTCAAAAAGTCAGAACCCGGCCAAAGGTCCTCGCTCTGATGGTCTTAAACTCAATATAACTCCTCACAAAGATAACTGTACCGGAACACATACAGACACACAATATGTCCTTTTGTGAAGGTTGGCGAATGGCGATGAGCTGTAAATTCAAAGGAAATTAAGAGTAATGGCTTTAATTTGAGTTTGGTCTTCAAGGTGTTCCACTGTCCTTCAGACAGCTGAGGCTCATTATCCCGGACCAAGTCTGGTTCAAGACCATCTGTCTAGTTTTAATGTATCTCAAGATTAACTACATATAGCCAGTCCTACACCTAATTGGTATTGCAAATATTGAAGAGCGTCTAATAAATGGTTATATTTTATCAAGGCACATTGCAATGGGGGTGCTCTTTTGACATCATGTCAGCGAGTTTTCCACAGGTAATCCACTTACTTTACTTAAATTAAAATGACCATACATTCTTCCGAGATTCTTTTGACAGAGTTGTTTTTTTGTTTAGAGGAGACGGTCGGCTCTCTGTGAGCTCGACTGGAATTCTGATGTCTACAACCGAAGTCAGAAAACAACTCCACAAAACCCTGGCTTTCCTTTCCGAGCCCTCTGCAGTACACAAAAGATGTTTTTGTTTTTCCAGCAAATTCCAAAGAATGTCAATCTCATAACCCAAAACAAACAGTTGTTGGATCTAGCGCATTGCACAAGCACTGGAGCCTCCCAAACCTGTATAATAAGCACCTTCCACAAGCGAGGTAGCTGCTGTTTGTGTTTGTGTGCCCGGATTTGCATAAAGAGATTACAAACGCCAGGAGACAGAGAGATATGGCTCAGATAAGATCAGGATCAAGTCTGTTAGGTGAAATGAGATGTTATTAATGAAGTCAGGGATTTTAGAATCAACATGTGTGAAATGAAAACAACAGAAACAGACCATGTGGATTTCCTATGAAATTCAAGGGTCACGGCAATTACTGTAAATGCTAAAATGTTCCCATGAACTAGCCCTAACTATACCTAACCATAATGCTTATTTTTATTGTGAGCGCGCAAACTAAGTTTTCATGGTCATATCCCACACATGGAAATCTCAAAGATGTAGAAGGCTTTGTCTTTAAAGAACTGCATGCTAACGATTGTGTTTGAACGTCTTATAAACACTAAAAGTATGAATAAGAGCAGGTTTATATGCCTGATTAGTTGCAAGCTTGCTTCTACATGGTTGCTAAGGTGTTCTTAGTGGTTTCATTGCATTGCTTTTTGGCTGTCAGAGTGTTGCTAATCAGCCAGATACTATGGTAGGCACTTGGGTGGTATGCTGTGGTATTGTAAGCTGCGTTTGGCATGTTGCTTTAAAGTTGTTTAAGTGTTGTGTTGTTATGGTTCTTGAGTTCTAGGGTGATTTTAAGGCCCCTGCACACTGAGTCCGAAATTCTCATATGTTAAAAAATAAATAATACCTCACGTTATGTCAATCACGCTTGCCTCCGAAACTTACAGCACGTCCGTCATAAAAAAAAAATCGTATCGGGTTATATTTTCTGTGTTTTTCGCAATTCAGAGCCACTGAATTATGAATACGATACAAAAATTTCGGACTTTGAGCTTTGTGTTAGGGCCTTTAGTAGGTTACTAGGATATTCTAGTGGTTGTTAGGGTGTTCGTGGGTGGTTGCCGGGGTGCTGCTCTGTGAATGTTTTAGAGACAGTTTCAGCTTGTAGCTATGCAGTGACTTTGGTGTTGTGGGTGGTTGCTAGAGTGTTGCTATGACTATGGTGTTTTAAGGTAATTGTAGTACGTTGCTATGTTGTGGGTGGTTGCCAGGGTGATGCTATATGAATGTTATAGAATTGTGAGGCGGTTTTAGCATGTTGCAGTTACTTGGATGTTGTGGGTGGTTGCTAGAGTGTTGCTATGAAATTATTGTGGTGTTCTAAAGTAATTATAGTATGCTTTTTGTTGTGGGTGGTTGCCAGGGCGTTGCTATGTGAATGCAAATGTATTCTGATTTGTTTTTTGCATGTTGCTGTGCAGTTACTAAGGTGTTGTTTAGTGGTTTCTAGGGACTGGATCGAGTCAGAAGCTCCCACTCCCAAGTCTATGATATTCTGGGTTTGTGTTTGATCACTTTTGATCACTTAACTTTCCTACAGAAGGCAAACAATTTGACATATAATAAAAGTCAATAGCAAGATGAGTTAAAAAAGTAGGACCAATAGTGTAAATAGCATTCCTGTGTAGTTCACACTTTCATGGTTTTGCATTAGTATTAGCCTATAGCAGAGTATTTCCAAATTAACTATTACTGGAACACGACCAGCAGACTGTCACATGCTTTTCCACTATGTTATCCCAGCATGAAGTGAATGTTACCCACGTTTTATGTGCTTTATGTACACTGTAAAAAAATATTGTTGGTTTAACTTAAAAAAATGAAGTAACCTGGTTGCCTTAATTTTAAGTTCATTGAAATGGAAAAATTGAGTTAATACAATGAAGGAGATTGATTTAATCCTCAGAAACTCAAAATATTATGTTATTGGAACTACATACATTATTTATGTTGATCTGACAAAAGAAAAAAATGTTGTGATTACAAATCATGAACATATTTTTTACAGTGTAGCATAAAACGTGCAGTGTAGTATTACATGTGTCAGGGCCTTGAACGCAATCCCACCCAAAGCCTCCGATCCTTCTATCCTGTGCCTCCCTCCTTCCTCTTTCCCCCCCCCACTGCCATTTCTGTCTGTTTTTCTCTTGTCTTTCCAAACGTAAACAGTTTGGAGGGTTATCGCGGTGTGGAGTAGATTCCTGAAATTTTTCCCAGCCCTGTCAGGGAAGCAGCACTGTCCCTGTGGTCATACAACAAAACCCACCAGAGATGAGCAGGAGACAAGGGGAGAACGAGAGATACGTTAGCCGGCATGCACCTCGCCCACATACCTCATTCAACATGCTTGAGGTCTGATATTTTTGGATGTTCCTAAATTCACCGTAAACATGCTTTTTCCCTATACTCTCAAAACATGCTTAGAATGTTTGACCTGGGTGTTTAGAGGTGAAGTCTCATGAGTCAGGAAGGAGGTGTTGTGTGTGACCACTAGCACTCGTGGAATGGTTGCTGTATTGTTTGGGTTGTGTCTGTGTGCAGTTGTAGGGTTTGACTCTGCTTTCTGTGGTCAGTCCACCTCGTGGTCATTCAGTTCAGCTCTGGTCCTCTCAGCTGAACCATATATTTACCAGAGAACAACTTTTAAAGAAATAGTTCACCCGTTCCAGTTAGAGAAGTTCCCGAGTCCGTTCCAGTTAGAGAAGTTCCCAAGTCCATTCCAGTGAGTGAAATCCCTGAGTTCTTCCAGAGAGAGCCATTTCAGTGAGAGAAGTTTCCAAATCTGTTCCAGTGAGAGAATTTCTCGAGTCCGTTCCAGTGAGAGAAGTTCCCGAGTCCGTTCCAGTTAGAGAAGTTCCAGAGTCCATTCCAGTGAGAGAGGTTCCCGAGTCCTTTCCAGGGAGAGAGGTTCCCGAGTCCGTTCCAGGGAGAGAGGTTCCCGAGTCCATTCCAGTTAGAGAAGTTCCCGAGTCCATTCCAGTGAGAAAGGTTCCCGAGTTAATTCCAGTGAGAAAGGTTTCTGAGTCCATTCCAGGGAGAGAGGTTCCCGAGTCCATTCCAGGGAGAGAAGTTCCCGAGTCCATTCCAGTGAGAAAGGTTCCCGAGTTAATTCCAGTGAGAAAGGTTCCCGAGTTAATTCCAGTGAGAAAGGTTTCTGAGTCCATTCCAGGGAGAGAGGTTCCCAAGTCCATTCCAGTTAGAGAAGTTCCCGAGTCCATTCCAGTGAGAAAGGTTCCGGAGTCCGTTCCAGGGAGAGAGGTTCCCGAGTCCATTCCAGTTAGAGAGTAAGTTCTAATGAGAAGTTCCTGAGTATGTTCCAGTGAGAGAAGTTCCCAAATCCCCATAATTCCAGAGTATGTTCCTGAGTCCATTCCAGTGAGAGAAGTTTTGCGATTGAGACAGCCCTTAAAATGGCCAACCTAACTAGTGAACTTAATTTAAAATAAACTAAATTAACCATTCTGCTAATAAGTTTGGTTATTAAACTATCTAGAAATGTTTTAAATTAGGCCACAGTCCTGTTGAACATACTCTACTAGTACAACATACCAACACACATTGAAACACAGTCTGATGCATGTAGCCTAATTAGGGTCTAATTGTAATTGCACTCACAATCACAGCTTTGCATAGATTGTGTCGTGGAGCGATGAAATTTTATTGTTTACTGTTGCAGCCTGACACCCTTGCATTGTCTAAAAAGTTTGTCTTCACTGCAGTGCAGCTCTGCATTTTGGACCTGAGGGATGATATATCTAGAGAAAGTGATAACAGTGTTGGATTTAAGCCCAACAAGAAAACATGATGAAGCACCTAAAAATGCCAGAATAATTCAAAGTGATTAGGAATGGAATGCATGTAGGGCTTTAGAGGTGCAAATCAGAACATCCAATTAAGTTCCTGTGCTCACAGGGCTGATAAAGCCAGGTGTGAATGAGTGGAATTTTATACCCAGTGTTAATTGTATGAGGTAAACGACCCTGATGAACTGTGACTGCATTAACGTTACGCTGCCGCTAGACTGTAACTATTAAGAAGGTGTTATCTGATCTGCCAGACATGCAATTGCATGTGCGAATGTTCTCAGATTCATTCAGCGCTTCTCCTGTAGTAACCTGAAAATAACTCTCACATCTCCATCTACAACAACTGCAGCGTAAACAACTGTTCCTTTCACTCATTTCAGTCATTTGGCAGAGCTGACAGACATATTTGAACGGGAGACAGAAACTGTGTTTTGGCATGTGGCTTAGTTGTCACTGTCGCTACAGTCTTTGCTGTTTTCTAAATAATAGCTGGACACACATAACACACACAGAGTAGGCTAACTATAGAGTAGCATTTCATCCTTCATATCTCCGATGAATCTTTATTTTTTCATCAGATTTATAAAACACAGATACGATGTTCCCATTCTTTCAGCCGAGCCGAGCCCCTGGAGGCATGCCGTGGACGGAGCTAAAGAGTCACACAACATATCATCGCATTATCCCTGGATAACTTTTGATTCACTATGCGTTTGTGTTGTTTACATTATATGACTTATGCGCCGATTGCCAACAAAACACAAACATTTAATGTTTCTTACTGCCTGCAATTGCAACTCTTTTTGTGCTGGACCGGTCCATCTTTCAGTTTAACTATCTGCAGAACCAGCGTCGAACTGGCCCTTGTTTATAAAACATTTTTCCCCGAAATACTATGAAGAAACAAACACACTTGCACAAATCGTTTCTTTGGGAAGCTGAACAATCTTTCCCCCACAACCAAAAACACACTTCTTTGGTGACATTGATGATTTTGTGGTCTAAAAATACTAGGAATTCCACCTTTTATGACGTCATACAGGGCCATACTCGGAAAAAAAAACCCTTTCCAAAACGTGAAACGAAATGAATCCTAAAGGAGTGTTTGGCACAGAAATACTCTGTCATGCATCCAACTATTTTTTTTTTAAATGTTGACCATGTTTTAGCATGAGAATCCAACTCTTTAACAGTGTAAATAAGTCAGAATGCATGAAATAGCAATTAGACATCCCCTTTAAGAAAGTTTGTGTCTGCTGCACTGCTCAAGGCTGCTCAAATCACATGTGCGATGACTGTACCATCTCAATCCTTTCTCCTTAGAGAGCAATACGAGTAAATGAAGACCTTAGCGGAAAATTAGCTGCTAAATGAATACATGTACCGTAAGTCTCATGATTCACAGATTTTTCTCCTGAGAAATAGACTCTAGTATTCCCAATGGTAGTTCAAAGGCAGGCCAGATGACAGTCTTGCCTGGGCCCTGGACAAGATCATCTTAATTTTGGGCATTTTTGCTATGCTATGCAACAATGAACTTGCGCACCTATAAGAACGAGCGTGCCACGTCGCTATTATGAGCTAATATTGAAAAATGTGTCTCTTTCCTCCTTTCTTATCAACAAGTGGATTTAGCAGCACAAAGGTGTTTAGCAGCTAAAGTGAAAATTCCGGAAAGTTATTTTTGGCAAGCTGTTTCGAACTCCCGAAACAAACTTCAAACAAACTTTTTTGTTCGAAATGACATCATATCAGTTCGTTCTTTGTTTGTTCGTTTTTTTTGTTTGGTTTTTTTTGTTATTTAGTGCAAAAAGTCAGATTCCTTTTTAAAAACATTTTTTAGTTTTAAACATTTTTTTCACCGTGAAATTAATTTAAAAAAAAAAAACTTTTTATTTTTGATGTTTTTTTTTTTTTTTTTTTTTTTTTTTACAAAATGTAAGACTATTTCCTCTTTAAAATAAAATAAAGTGATTTATTTATTTTAAAATTGCTTTTTTTGGTAATTTAAAAAAAGACATATATGTTTTAAATTATTCTTAGTTTTAAAAATGTTGTGTAAAAAGTCCAGTTTAAAATTATTTAATTAAAACATTTTAATTGTTTTTTTTTTTTTTTTACTTTTTTTTTAAACTGTAAAATTCAATATTGGTTTACTTTTTACTTTAAGTAGGCTAGTCCAATACTTAAAAATAATCAGAGCTACACTATATTCATTAATTTCATTATTATACAATATACACTTATACCGCATGTCAACAATTGTCTCAGAGAAGGTTGATGCATAAGTAAAACAACTGAGAAATCCATTTACTCTCTCTAACTATGAAAGAAAAAAAACTTTTCTTTGGGTCCTCTAAACTTAGCCATTTAAAATCAATCCCTCAAAAACACATTTTCCCCATTGCAGTTTAATTGCGCTTCCTTGCCACTGCTGAACCTTTGCCGATCTGATTTAGTCAGCTTAGTTCCCGATTAAAGCCACAAACCCGAACAACTTTCTCATCGTTGTCTTTCACCAGCTTAACTCTTTATTGGGCCACAGCATAATTTGGTTTCCCTGTTGGATTTTGTCCTCCAATTTTGGAAGTGCCAGACATTTGACTTTGAGTATTTGAGTGTCTCTGAGACAGACTGCAAGTTTGTGTGGGTTGCGGACACACCCTCCTCTCCTTCCCTTCAGGCCTGAAGCTCAGCACCTGTTTGACATCAGCAGCTGTCATTGTTCTGCTCCCAGATGTAAGCGATATGCAAGATCACCTTCTCCATCCCTCTGTCTCCCTGCCTCGGGTCCTGATCAGTCTATCTCAGAGAGAGGAGGAGATGGGGAGAGGGGAGGACAAATGAGGGCGTGTGATAGATGAGGAAAAAGGAAGAGAGAGAGAAACAGAAGAAAAGCAAAGAAAGTGGTGGCACATATGTGCGTGTGTGACTGTGTGTGTTGTGGCCTCCTTGTTGAGGGAAAGCTGGGTCACAGCTCATGCTCCAGATGGCGTGTGTGTGTGTGTGTTTGTGTGATTTCTCTCCTATACAAAAGCCAAGTGCTTCAGGCCCTGAGCCTCAGGTTACATTCACAAGGCTTTGACAAGAGCTCATCCTCAAAAATGCCCCTCTTTCCTCTCTTTCATTATGTGTTCCTCTGTATAATCAGGGACTTCAGTAGTTATGAGATCCAAATGGAGTGTGTAGCTGAACTGTAATGACTCTCATTATTAGCCAGGACCGAGCGAGAGAGAGAGTGTCGCATAATGACTGCTATAAAATTAGCAGTAATAACAGCACGTTGCGCCGCATAAACCCACGTTTCCTTCTCCCCAAGTAAGGCAGACCAACTTTTGTACCCTCGTATCCGCTCTGACAGGCAGTCAGTGGAGGGTTGTAGTGTCTGTAGCACTGCTAGCGTAAGCTGTTCCAGACAGTGCCTGTGAGAGCTCGCTGGATGCGGTTTAGGGTGTTTTTGTCCCATGCTCTATAGTAGATTGTTTCTTAATGAAATCCTGTCAGGCTGATATGATTATGGTACCTGAGGGTAGCGGCTGGGCAAGAGATGGCTAATTGAGTCTGTGAAGGCTGCTCTGTTGCAGCAGAACTAGCATGCTACGCTAATCGGCAGGTCAGAATTCCACACATTTGTTTTCAGGGGTATAATTGTATTTCTTGAGATTCAACCAAGATAACTTTGGGTTTGTGTTTTACAGGTTATTATGTCTAGACCACACATATTTGTAAATATATATATTTCATATGTATCATACCGTAGGTTTTGTGAATCATGCCACCCCTAATATATATATATATATATATATACAGTATATATTAGGGGTGGCACGATTCACAAAACCTATGGTTCGGGTTGTATCACAGTTTAGGGTCACGGTTTTCGCTTCTGTACAGTGTGTATATATATATACATATATACACACTATACTAAAATATAAAATATATAGCGCATTTCAAAATGACGCATTTTCAAATAAAATTAAAATGAAACTGAAATTATAAAAATAAAAAATAATTTAGAATAAACATTTTTATTTTCTATTAGTAATTAATAGTATATAATAAGTGTAGTAATATTCATAGTATAAATAATACTAAAATAACACTGGTAACAATATGTACTAAGAAGTGCTATAAAAAATTGTAACATGGTAAGTAGCTAAATAATCTGGTTTAAATGACAGTTGCTGTGCTTTGGTTGCCTTGATTTTGCCAAATAAGACGTTCCTGGGTCGACATCTATTGTTGATACCTTAACAACATTCCTGTCCAAAAACATAGTAACCCTATCTCTATCTCAACCCCTAAACCTAAACCATACTTGGTGAATAGGAATGGTGTAGAAGCCCCTAGCCCTTGTAAAACTATCCCTCAAATCTGATTGGTTGTTTGGAATGTTGTTCCAGGATCAACAATGTTGTTGATCCAGGAGGAACGTGTTCTACTTGGTGAAATCAAGGTTAACCATTAGGCTTTACTTAAGCATTTTTGGGTATAAAACAAGCTGGCTCGTTGCTCAACTACCAATATGCAAAGAGGGAAAGACATTTACAAAACAACTGGCTGAAAAAGTAATGTATAATGAAGAGTTTCTAAAGAGGTTTTTGCTGAATTCAGGACTGGGTGGATTGACGTCAGAGGGTTGCATTGAGAGCTGCAGTTTAGAGAGTGGCAGATGTTAGAGTGTAACAAGTATCCATCCCTAAACAGAGGAAACAGGTGATGTACGCTGGGGTGAGATCATGTTTAGGGTGTGTGTGTGTGTGTGTGTGTGTGTGAGGGAAAGAGGGTGGCAGGCAGATGGTATCTGAAGATGTGAATTAAAATACTCAAGCGTGTTGATGATCCAGCAGATGGGGCTTTGGTTTGCAAAAACTAAAGGAGTAAAAAGAGACAAACAAACAGTGACAACAGACAAACAACAGGGAGTCAGACGGGTCACAGTGAGCACGCGTGTTTCTGCTTTTGTTACTCCAGAAACATATTAATCAGGGAAAAGTCAAGAGTGCTCATAAGCACTTGGAGTGATTTACTGATGCATTGTGGTATGGCTGAAATATGGTAGATCAAATTGTTGCTAGGGTGTTGTGAGTGGTTTCCAGGGGGTTGCTATGGATATGCTAGTTCTGTGATGGTTTGATATTGCTATATGGTTGCTTGTGGGTGGATGTCAGGGTGTTGCAATGCTGTTTTTAGGGTGTTGTGGTTTGTTGCAAGGATTGTTTTAATGCAGATGCTAGTTTTAGCATATTGTTATGTGGTTTCTAGGGTGCCGTGGGAGATTCTAACATGTTGCTATGGAGTTTCCTGGGTGTTATGGGCGGTTTTAACATGTTGCTATGTGGTTTCTATAGGGTGTTTTGAGTGCAGAACCTGATTTTAGCAAGTGCAACATGTTCCTAGATTAAACTTATTTGTTCATCTTAAAAGAAAAACATTCCAATCAACCAATCAGATTTGAGGGACAAGTTTACAGTTTATGTCAAGTTTAGGGTTACAACCACGTGCTTCTACATCATTTATTCATCTATAATTTCCCTCTGATTTTAGGGATAATTTATGGGTAGCTTTAGGGATAGGGATAGGGTGAGAATTACATTTTTGAAGAGGAAAGTTGTTCCAGGATCAACAAAATATGTTGACCCAGGAACGTGTAATTAGGCAAAATCCGGACGAGAGTTTTGAAAAGTGCTATTTTAATATTATTTATATAGTATCATGGTATTCATACTGTTTTAAATTCTCTTTATATATATATATATATATATATATATATATATATATATATATATATATATATATATATATATTCAGTTTATTTTTCATTTTATTTAGATTTTAAATAATTTTATTTTTACTACATACTTTTGTACATTTTCTAATAATATTTTACTATCTAAATTTCTCTTTAGCTTAATTTACTTAAATTTCAGTTTTAGTTTTATTTATTCATATATTTAGTATTTCAACTTCGACTCATTTGTTTTAGACAGATGTCAGGGCAACATTTCAAAGTTTTTGAATCTAATATTTTCAGCTTTATGTCTATTTGCCAGGGTGTTTCATATGTTCTAGGATGATTTTAGGTTTTTATCGGTGGTTTTCAGGGGACACTTTTTAGATAAGCATGCAATTTTAAGTCGTTTTTATCATGTTGTTATGCAGTTCAAGTAGTTCTCTTAGTGGTTACTACAGTGTTCTAAGTAGTTTTGTTTCTATTTTGTCATGTATCCAGCTAAAATAATTGCTTTGAAGAGCTATAGCACACGGCACCTCAACAAGTTGCACGTTTGGAGCTAAAAATTTAGCACAGCACAAAATGTAACCTTTCGGGTTTGGGGTTGTTCTAATCCCTAACCCTATACAGTCACGTTTGCATGCACAGTTCGACGTGTGTTACAGTGAAGTCCCCCAACATCCACCGTTCCTGCCTTTGTGTGTGTGTCTAATAAGATCACCCATTAAACGTACAAGCGCCTTGTGCCACTCAGTTAGGTTCCTCTGGTAGTGTTCAGTCAATACGGATAATCCCAGAGTGTTTAATGGCTAGACTCCAGCCCTATTGTCATCGTCCTAAAAGCCCATTTTGTATTTGAGTAAACAAATTCACCCCCAGACTCACTGACCAGCTGCCCAGATTTCAAGCTATCTGTTGTTTTCTCTCTCTCTCTCATCTCTCTTTTTCTCTATCATGCTCTCTTTTATTCTAACTGTGTCCCTCTGTCTATCCTGCTAGCGTCCATATGCTTGGAAAGATTAGCTGCTGTTCTTTCTCCGGTGCCTTGCCCCTCATGATACAATGAACAACAATAGCATAATGTTTCTCCCACTCTTGTTCTTCTTGTTCTATCGTTTTCACTCTCTTTCCCTTGTTTCTGTCTCCTCCTCTCAGTGGCATGGTGCCAGGCAAGACAGCTGTGATGAAGGGTTTGGTTGGCAGACCGGTTCTGCCGGGCTAATGCCCCACTATCCGACCACCCGCTGCTGGCCAGCCCAGCCTTCCTCCAATCAACTCCCCCTCTTTTTTTTCTTTCTGTCTTTTATTCTAATATGGACACTCGGCTCTGTTGACTGGAGACCCGGGTTCTAGGCCCGCTAATATGGGGCGAGTGGGACCCGGGTGGAGGGTTTACAACTGACACTGTTGTCTTTGTATTATTTGGAATTATTATTATTATTCGAAGCATTTTTATTTCATTTGTTTCACATTTATGCATTTACATAGCATGTGCTTTTATCCAAGGTTACTCAGCAGTTAATCAATAGAACCAAAAATATAAATATTAAATTACTTTTTAGTAGGGCTGTCAAACGATTAATCGCGATTAATCGCATCCAAAATAAAAGTTTGTGTTTACATAATATATGTGGACGTAGTGTGTATAATTATTTTGTGTATTAGACACACATACATGTATATATTTAAGAAAAATGTGTTCTTAATATATCAAATATTTATATTATTTATACATAATATTAATTATGTAGAAATATATATAAAGTATATACTTTCCGATTTTTCTTAAATATATACATGCGTGTGTGTGTATTTATATATACAAAATAATTATACACACTACGCCCACATATATTACGTAAACACAAACTTTTATTTTGAATGCGATTAATCGTTTGACAGCCCTACTTTTTAGATGAATTTTCATATTTGTCAATTAAACATCCATGGTTGCAGTTTTCCAAAAGCATTGTAACTCTAAGTTGATCGGAGAGACCATTGGTGACAATTGTTTTACGATCGACTTACGATGCTTTTGGGAAACGCACCCTATAGGTCTGTGACTAGTGTTCATTAATGAAATCTACACACAAAAATAAATAATAAAGGCATCGTAAAAAGTTTCCAATACAGTTTTAATGTGGTTCATAAAACAAAAAGTTGAAATCTGATGGTTTTAATAAAAATCCACCCCTGGGACATTAAAGTGCCTGAAGTTGTAAAAAAAATTTTTTTTTTTTACAAAAAAAAGCCATTTTTTTTTCTTTAACTTCCCTCTCTCCACTTTTTACTTACCCAACTTCATGTCATTATCGTTTAAATTATTCTTTCGGCCCTTTCTCACTCATATCCTCTGAGACTCAGCTGAGAGTATTCCTCCTCTCTTCCTTCTCTCTATCTTTCCCCCTCTAGTCTTTCCTCGTTCATATATATTTCTTTGCTAACTCAGGAATATCTCTTGTTTTCTCTACATCCATCATTCACATTTCCATCTGTCTGCCCTTATGTTTCATATAATCATTCATTACTCTCTCTCTCTCTCTCTCTCTCTCTCTCTCTCTCTCTCTCTCTCTCTCTCTCTCTCTCTCTCTCTCTCTCTCTGTCTCTCTCTCTCTCTCTCTCTCTCTCTGTCTCGTTCTTTCTCTCTCCCTCACTCTCTCTTTCTCTTGTTGTGCAGTGTACTTGACACTTTTGTCTGGGGAATGATGGATGACCTTCTCCTCTGTGCTCAAGCCACTGTAAACTAATCACTCGCTTTGCCAAAAGAGCACCCCCCCCCCCACACACACACACACATGCATATAAACATATTGTTCCAAAAGTCTCTGTTCATAAGTTTATGTGTGTTGTCATGTTTCATTATAGAAAACTTGGGTTGTTTGTTTGGTTGAGCAATGAGGGTTGACCTTGGGTGGTGTAATCTGAAAAGGACAGAATAACTGGTTTTGCTGAGGATACATGGTTGAGGACATTAACATCTTTCAGATTTTTGTATCTAAAACATTAAATCGCTGCATGCTTGGCTTGGTTGCAACTACAGGTTCCCTTTTGTTACATTTCATCCTGCACTGGCCAGCCGACAGCTGTACTGGCCCCATCTGTCCAAGTATGTCTAACATGCGCACACACACACACACACACACACTCACACTTTGTGTAAACAAAGACACTCTAGGAAACACTGAATAGCATTTGCTTTCTTGTTCCTATGCCACTATCAATTATCACTTTTGTTTGAACACACACACATACACACATACTGTACATGTGTTTTAATGTCCAACAAAAGGCTAGTGTGTTTGAGATCTTGGGAATCTTGCACAGCCGGAAAATAATGTTTCACGCTGGCTTTCGGAACACAGCCGCAAAATGACAGAAGCTACTTCTGTATGAATATGTTTATGTTATATATTCTATATACAAGAGCAGCAGAGCTCAAGATTATTCACATCTTCATATGTCGCATTTATATATATATATATATATATATATATATATATATATATTGCTTATATTCGGCATACCATTCCAAAAATGTGAGACTTTTTAATGTTTTTAAAACAAGTCTCTCACCAAGGGTCACAAAAGATATTATTGTGAAATAATATTAATGATATTTAAATAACTGTTTCAATTAATATTTTTTTTAATGTGATGGCAAAGCTTTAAGCAGTAGCAGAGATAGTGAAATAATGAGAGTGACAGAGAGAGAACGGTCTCAGCAACAAGAATGCAGCAGATCAAACCGTAAAAATAAAGCCTTCAATAATTAATTCATGCACTTAAGAGGCATATAATGTGTGCAGATGATGGTCTGTCAGACATTATTTAACATTTGCAGATGTGAGAGGCCCGTTATATGTGTATGTGAGGTCAGGCTCTTGATGACCCTGACTCTTCCCCAGCTGAAATGACTGAACCTGTAGTTTTCTATCCTGTTTACCCTACAGGAACTGAGAACTGTGTTCCTCATTTTTCAAACTCAGGGTCTTTGACGTTGTCTCTGAATCTAGTCGCCACATGCACGTGTGCGTTCATGTCCAGACGAGAGACAAGGACAGAAACCAGGCGAAAAAACTGTGTCCTGTGCATAGATGTATTCATTAATGTACACATTATTGAAAAGGTTATGTTCCGATGAAGATATTTTTTCATAATGCATATTGGAATGTATTCAGTAACTGAATTGACAGCATTGTGTTTAGTTTCTTGTAGTCTTTTGTGAAGGTCATGACTCACTGCTGAAGTTCCCTGAATCCTTTTGGTCATTTCATTTCGTCGGTTTCCCAGAATGCTCTGCACTACTTCCTAAGTCTAATACTCCCAAACTGTTGCTCAATAATGTTTAGATCCAGCTCTGCCATTCAGGACACTTCAGGGACTCAGGGCCATAACCACCATAGACATGCAGTCTAGGACTCAGACAATCAGACTTTCACATTTAAGCCCCCCCAATCGTGAATATTTGGTTAAATGAACAATGTTACAAAAGTCCACCAAGATGTTTGAGGAAACAACTTACAATATTAATATCTAATGGGATGTATCAGTGCAATTTGTCATTTTATTTATATTTTGTCATTTACTTTCTCCACAAATACAGCTTTATTTCTCATAATGACATTATATCTGACACTTGCGTCTTTGTATTTCAAAGTTGGGATTTATTTAACATAATTTTATTTGGTTGTATACGCGACAATTCAAAAGTTTTGCTCTTATTGATTACTGTTCCTTTGAGCTGTCTATTCACCAAACAGTTTTGAACAAATTATACCATAGTTTCCACAAAATATTAATTATTTTCAAAATTAATAATAATAATAATAATAATTATTATTATTATTTTATTATCCTTTTATTAGGATGGGCAATGATTAATCGCGATTAATCACATCCAAAATAAAAGTTTGTGTTTACATAATATATGTGTGTGTGGTGTGTATAATTAATTTGTATGTATAAATACCCACACATGCATGTATATATTTAAGAAAAATGTGTTATTAATATATCAAATATTTATTTTTATATTTAATATTTATTATGTATAAATATATATATAAAGGATGTACACGCAAATATTTCTTAAATATATACATTCATGTGTGTGTATTTATATATACAAATTAATTATACACACTACACACACATATATTATGCAAAGACAAACTTTTATTTTGGATGTGATTAATCGCGATTAATCGTTGCCCATCCCTAGTGGCTTTACTTGTTATTTTAATATTTATAGGATTTGCATTTCATTTTTACTCTCGTTTATTTATTTGTTTAATAAATAAACACAATTTACAGATTATGTAGGGGGTATGTGAACTTATGAGCACAACTGTATAGAATATGTGTAGTGTATTTGTAAGCATGTGTTGTTGTGTGCTGTGTGTGGGAATTGGAATTTCATGGTACACACATCATAATACCACATCTCTTGAGACCCTCTCCATGACCTTTCTGGGTAGGTATATGATTTGTGCATCTGTGCGTCTGTCCTCTTCATTGAACTAATAAAAGTCGTACCCAGCAGGAAGCAGTAAATTGTGTCACAACTGTGATATAATGAATATTCTGAACTCTTTCTCTGTTGTGGAGTTTTCGAGGGCATTTACGCAAGGTTACAGCTGCTGTCCAGGCATGCCACATGCAGCTTAATGGACCAGAATAAAGCTCCTATTCAATATGACTTGCAACAGCATTAACCAAATGAAATCGCCTTTATTCACTAAACTTTGATCTATAATCGAGAAACCCAATTTTCTCCTGGACTGGTCAGCACGAGAAGTCTGGTTCATATAATAGCGAGTGATAGACGGAGGCCCTTCCTTTCCTGAGGGCAATGAAGATTATAGGCTGGAAATATATCACAGAGACATAATTGCTGGGATATTAATTCTGCAGCATCAATCTGCCTAGTAACATTACAGTATAAAGAGTATAGGCTGAAGTCTGTAATCGATTGGTGATTTTTGTTCCGGTTGCTCACCTGGTGATTGCTGACGGTCACCAGCTCATATTATATTTTCGATGTTGGTCGCTTAGCTTATCCTATGGCGGCAAATCAATGACAAAAATAACCGAGCGCACAACTGATGCTAAAAACGCTTAAAAAATGACTTCCGCAGGAGGAAAACAGAATCCTCGGATCATTACAGGAATCATTAGTCTGTTATATCTCCTAACAACACAATGCAGTCTCTAGTAAGACTTCCTGTTAATAAAGTATCTGGGAAGAATCTATTCTATATTAACAGTGCATTAAATCACATTACACATTAATAAATCACAATAAATAAAAACAAATTAAGTGATGTCTCATGACTCAAGTCAAGTGAATTACGGGTCATTGGACTTACAATTACAACTGACTTCCGGAAAAGGGGAATTAATTAATGATATTTAAGGTTATTGAAACGGTAAGTCCCACCCCTCAACTGCCAAAAATAAAACTGTTCGAGTAACCAAAAGCAGCGGGCGAGATCAGATCAAGCGTAAGAGCATGGATGTGGAGATGTCATGCAGGCGCGGTAGTTTTTGAATGAGCTCGCGAGTTACCGTTTCCTTTTGCGCATCAGTTGTGCGCTCTGTTATTATTTTCATTGATTTGTCTCCATATTATCCAACCAAAATTACTTGCCTGATAAAAGTCAATATACTGACCAGGAAAAAACAAACAAACCAGCACCTACTAGCATAGACCAGCTTGACCAGTCTGTTCAGAGCGTGACAACCAGTGTTATTTTCAGATACTATTATAGGTTTTATTCATATATTCTGGTTTACGTTTTGGTGAACTTTAATAACCCTGGTGAAAATTGAAAAAAAAAATGTCAAAGTGCTCCACAACACCATAATCAGATCTTATGGAGCAACCTGGAGTCAAATGCTCAAGCTCACAAAAGCTTCTTATTAATGTTCCACTTCCTGGTTTACATCTGCTCAGCATGTAGCTGTATTACAGGGTTTTTTTATGCTTTCACAGTTCTTGAAACTATGGCTCCATTTCTCAAAACTCAACACACAAAACAACAAAACAAACATCCCACATATCGTGCAAAAGCAAACACTTTATTCAAAACTATTTTAACTCTTCTAAAAATGATACATTTGTGTGGTAATTACATACAAACAAAATAATTAGCCACATACACGCCAAACTACACACAGATGTGAAAAACGTCTCGGTTACGTATGTAACCCTAGTTCCCTGGTAACCCTAATTAAACACGATTGAATGACTCGTAAATGTAAGTACACATTGATGGCCTAATACACGAAACCAGCGGTTTGTGTGAGAAAATGAACAGTATTTAGATCTTTTATACCTCAGTCCTGTAACCACAGTCATGTCCAACTGATTTGACGGCACGGGGGCTTCGGTGTATACGCACGCAAGTGATCAGTGCCGTCAGATCAGTTGGACATGACTGTGTGGTTACACGAGGTATAAACAATATAAATACTGTTCGTTTTCTCACACAAATTGCTCGTTTCTTGTCTTAGGCCATCAATGTATACTTACATTTACGAGTCATTAAATCATGTTTAATTTGGGCTTCTCTGTGCATGCTCTTTGAGGTGGTGACCATAGACCTCCATTATATGACTGATAGACAACAATGGTTTGACCTAAAAATATCAAAATTGAAAATACTGCGGAAACTAAGACACCTACATCTTGGATGCCCTTGAGGTAAGCTAAAACATATCAAAAATTAATTTCAAAGTGAACTATCCCTTTAAACTCAGTTTGGTGTGTGTGTTTGTGTATGTGTTACATGAGCCACTGGCAGCTGGCAATACTGGTCTAGCTGGTCAGGGAGTGCAGGTATTTGGGTATTCCCACAGGGTCCTGCAGCTGAGCCAAAAGTAGTGGAGGACTTCCCTGAAGCGAGAAAGAAAACAGAGTAGCAGCTGAGGGACATGAACCACAGGGGTCAATCTCGAGTTCTCATAATGAGCATCGGTCTTTGCCTGTGCCTTTCAATTTCAAAATGACACCCGTCCTGAACATTCCAGTCGTTCAAGGCCGAGTCAGATATGTGTGTTGGTTTGTGTGTGTGTGTGTGTGCATGTATATGAATGTATGTTTATAATCTCACTGACCCTGATTCCTGTCTCATAGTTGATGGATTCTTCCCTCCTAACACAGGAAGTGTTTGGAAGCCTCCTCCCCCTTTCCCAGCCTCCCATGCTGCTGCATTCCTGACCCTGCTGCCTTGCTTTCCTTTCTCTCTACACACATCCGCTATATTCCATTTCCCACTTTGAGCGTTTGTGCGTGTGTGTGTGTGAGAGAGAGAGAGATAGAGAGAGTGTGTGAGTGAGTGAGGCTGATACAGGGTCAGGATGTTCTGGGTCTTTGCCCAGGTCAAAGAGACACTTGAGTTTAACTCTGTCTTAACTGCTCCATTTCTACAGCTCATCATGTTCGCAAATCGGTATCTTTGTTTTCAGAATAAAAAAATAACGATGAGATGGAAACACATTAAATAAAGAAAATATACTTCAGAGGAATTTTATTTGCAGTGACATAGTTATGGTTGGTTGAACATCAAGTTAAACAATCGTATTTCAAGAGCAAGGCAGGCTTGATCCAGGACATGTTCACAAATGGGTCAGGAGTTTTATGAGATCATGCAAATACACACTAGAAGTTTGAGGTTGGTTATGGCTCTTATGCTTACCAAGGCTGCAGATATTTAAACAAAATTCAGTAAAATATTATAAAATTAATATATCATTTATTCCTGTGGTGGCAAAGCTGAATTTCAGCATCATTACTCCAGTGTTCAATGTCATATGGGCCTTCAGAAATCATTCTGGATCCTTCAGGAATCATCCGAGGGGTGGAGGGATTTTGTGATGAATCTTCCTGAACAAAAGTATTAATTAATTTCCAAAAAAGATAAAAATAAATCCTGTTGACCCCTAAACCTTCGAATGATAGTGTTTACCTCAAAAAACCTTAAGATAAAAACACTCTAATGCATTTAATTTAATATAAGTTCTGATCTAAATGTCTAAAATGCTGGGAATATTATTTCTTTTTTAAAATTCTTTTTCACATTTTTAGTCAAATGAATATGTTATACATTAAACATTATTTGAAATAAAAAAAAATACAGATTTTTTTTTGAGCTCGTTTTGTATTAGAACATTGTACAGCTCGGTTCTCAAACTATCTTTTTTATTGATCTTATTTCAAGCGAAGAGTTTCTGTAGCTCCACTAGTAGCATGGCCAAAAATACCAAAATCATGGGTTTGTTCTAGACTTTGCATCCATTGTAAGTCACTTTGGATAGAACTCTCTGTAAAACAATATAAGTTAAATAGTCTTAAAGTATACACATAAAATGGAAGTGTATAAGTGAATAAATAACAGAATGCTTCCTTCAGGAAGCATTTGCTTAAAACACTGTTGTAAGCAATGCATTGCATGGAGATCATATTGGACAGTTAAACAACTCATTCCTCAAAGACAAAATTGGCATGTTTGAGGAACAAAAGCCCTGTATTCACCACTAGAGCACAATACGTCAACGACTCAATCAGAAATTAAAATCTCTTTTGTTTCTTCCAGTGATTCATTCGCTATCTCAATCGCTGTCTCCTAGGAAGATTTATGAGCGAACCTTTCTTCATTATGTCTGTGTCAGATTTATGAATGAAAGAGCAAGACGCTAAAGAGCTATTTAGGGGAAAATCTGCCTTCCTGTTTGGAAATGCATCACTTCCTGTTAGATTCGCAGCTGAGCCCTGCGGGACACCGAGGTGATTATTCATTGTGAGTAGTTGCGATAGTGCTATCTCACTTGTTAAGTACATTGAAATCTTAAGTGGTGGCATCCCTTTATTTGCACTAGTAGCAAGGTCTCACCTGAAAGCGAGTATATAGAAATCTACGAGTTTCCCTTTTACAATATGTCGGTCCTGTACCAATTGGCTACCGACTGACTGAATGAATAAATAAATGAACAAAAGAACAGTGGAGAGTGCAGACTGAGGAATGGATTGACATTTAGTTCACATACTTTCAGTTCTTTTCATTCATGGAATTCAGTCCAGCTGTATCAGCATAGTACAAGGTCTCGCACTGAACACAGTGGCTCCAAGGAAACAAGGAAAGCACCCAGAAGCCACAGAGTACTCAATTGAGCTCTAGTCATAAATGTGGATGTGAATAAAATGTTATTTATGTGGTTATTTGGATGATGATGAAGAAGAAAAAAAAAACGTGTTCACGTGCACAGTAAATGTTTAATGCTAATGGAAGCTAATCATGTTTGTGTGCATGCTTAAGTTTGCATTGTGCAAGACAGAGCTCGTTTGTGCAAGACTCATGACACGGATGCATGCCATTTATTCAGTCAGGCAGCGGGCGCACTTTTACAGATGGCATTTTGGCTGCCGCCCTCCGATTCACCTAATCACAATGCACCAGTGCAGACAAACAAACAAGAACCAATACAGGAACCAGAGTTCAGACAATAGTGCTTGTGATTCAAATCCAGTCCTGGACCAGAGAACCACACTGAATCTGCACTGTATTCAAAATAACCTGCTGAAAAAGATCAGCTTAGACAGAACATGAATTTCTGTGCTAGTTTATACTTGTTTATGTGGATTAACACTGGTTCGGTGATGGTGGACTCGCAGAGTGGGGGGGTTTCACCAACAAAAAATAGTTTCTTAATCAGTGTTTTCCAGTAAAATAAATATCCCTAAAACTGAATAAATTGGCCTGAGAAGATAAAAGTATGTGAAGAACTGTTTCGGAGAATGTATTTTAAATTGAGTTTATTTTTCCATGCCAATAGCGATAACATTCTTGCTTAAAACATAAATTAACAACTAAAAATAGTCGTTTGGAAAATGTAGTTTTAAAAATCATATTATATTCTCTAAACATACAAATCGGTTCACACCAAGATGCAAAAATAAAAACACTAGTCTAATATCTCATTAAAGTTACACCAAAAAGAAGTGCCCTTAATGTACTGAATGTGCAGTTGTAGTGTACTTTAAATCTTAAAAGTGAAAAACATACTTGTTCTAAATATACTAAAATGCCACATAAAAGTAGTATGACTGTTTCTCAACACAGTTTTAAAAGTTTGCTTTGTTATAGTACATGACTTTATAGTACTTTTAACTTTACTGTTGTATTTGATTTTACATTTAAAGTTATCATATTTTAAATGTACTAAATTGCATAACATTCACATGTACACTTCGTAAACACAAAAGTAGCATATTTCAAAGACACTTACATATAAAATGTACTTAAGTCCTATTTAAGTGGGTCAAAAGAATCACTCTTAAGCTCAAGTAATTGCATTTTAAAACTATATACTACATTTTTGTTTGACTGTAAGTAACATGCAGTTGAGTGTTCAAAAACTTAAAGTATATTTTTATAAAAAAATAAGTACTCTTTTAAAGTATGCCCAAATGTACTTGTTTCTCTTGGGGTACTATTATTATTGCTATCGTGATTTATGTGCTGAAGTTTAATTCTAGGCTTTGCTCTAGTTTGTAGCAAGAGTAATAGTGATACCTTAGAAAACACCACTTACAAGTAAGCAAATATTGACTAGCTCTGACCCTGACCCTAATAAATTGTTCACCAAGTGGCATTATTCCTATTTCTAGTATTATTGACACTAACGAGTTCGCTTATAAAGTGTGTCATCTCTGATTTTACTGGTGGCCGATGTATTTATGGCTTCCTTCCTCCGTTCTTTCCTTGTTCCTCTATCCAGCCGTCCATTCATTCCCAAAGTAACAGAGGTGTGTGTGTGTGAGTGTGAGAGACTGGCAGGGATACAGAAAGATGTCGAGGATAAATCTGAGTAGATGAGACACGTTGACAAGACCAAAGTGTCCTATGTGTTTGAGTGTGTGTATGTGTGTGTTTTATGAGCACTCTGCTGAGTGCAATCGTAAGATCTGATTACTCTCAGAAAAAAAAGCCCTCCAGGCCCAGTGTGACGGGTGCAAAGAGATCTGCGTTATCATTATCTACATCTGCTTTCTCTGACAGCCACATTCATTCAACCTAACTTTCGTCCACCAGGCCCCTGTATCCAATAACATAAAACACTATACCTTCCACCGAGGTAAATTCAACAGCTGAGCTATTTAAAGGTGCTTTGTTTTGTGATTGTATTGCACTGACACTTATAAACATGGATGTAGTATCACGCAAATGTTTTTCGTCACCATCGCCTTACCCTATTCACATGCGCATTTGTCACCCATATACTGTACTAATATATACTAATATCCCAACCTGCATGACTGTTTTTCTTCTGGAGAATAATAATTATAATATGTTTATTTTATATAGCGCCTTTCAGAGTACTCAAGCTCGCTTTACAATTTAGTACAAATAAATATGACATAGAAACAATAAAAATAACAATTAAAACAAGAAAGGATGTTTTATTTTTTGTTTTCATACATTTAAATAAAAAATTAAACGTATTGTTTTACACCCCGGCATATATGTACATTAAAACATACGCTTTGTGCATAGTCTTCTGGGAGTGAATTAAACAGTTTTTTCTATGGCTCATTATTTCAAAATGTCATACCTACGTAAATGGTAAATGGACTGCATTTGTGCCTTCACTGACCCAACGGCCTGCTTTAAATGTGTAGTTCAGCTTTAAATGTGCATCTCAGCATCAGCTTTTCATTGTGTTGTGAGGGATGATGGGATCATGAGGGCTGTGAAACTGACATGGTGACATGGACAGGTCCCGCCTCAGCTGGAGAGAGAGACAGACAGCAGGATGCATTATATTTAAGTGGCATATGGGAGAGAGTGGACAGATGTCACAGGTCTGAGAGAAGATACCCAGAGGCTGAGAGAGTAAAGTTACATCAAATTACTGCCCTCCGCCTCCTTTTTGGGCTTATGCAAGTTCTTTAACAAAGACCTTTAAAAATAGCGTGGGGTCAATTAGATATTAGTGCTGCACATTTGCTGTAATATTTAGAAATATTATTACAATGTAATATATCTCTTTTCTATTTCAATGTAATTGTAATTTATTCCTGTGATGGCAAAACTGCCATTCAGCATCATTACTCCAGTTTTCAGTGTCATGATTCTTCGGAAATCATTCTAATATGCTGATTTGTTGCTCAAGAGTCATTTCTCGTTATTATCAAAGTTGAAAAAAAGCTGCTTCATATTTTCCTGGAAACTGCAATACTTGCAGGAATCCCAGAACAGCATTTATTTGAAATAAAAATCTTTTGTAACATTAAAGGTTACGTTACTGTCACTTATGATTCATTTAATGCATCCTTGCTAAATAAAGGTATTCATTTCTTTAAATAAGTAATTAAATCTTACTGACACCTAACTTTTGAACGGTAGTGTGACTTTTTTAAACTCTGGATGGATAAAGCTGTCAGCCTCAGCAGATCTTTTTTTGTTTGTTTCATGATCTGTGTGCATGACAAAAGTTCAGCTTTCTGTATGAGAGTGTGCCTTTGCATGTGTGTATGTGCATGAGTGTGCGTGTCTGACACATTCTTTGGGGAAATGAAAGTTTAAGTAGGATAAACAGAGTCCATGACCCTCCCCAACTCAGAAAGAAGAGAAAACCAGAGAGAACGGACAGAGGACTCACAAAATTATAGGGGCCAGAGAGAAAAAAAAATAGAGAAGCGCACTAGAGGTCAGTTGGAGCGCAGATGGAAAGGAGAGAGAGCGATCCAGAGAGAGAGGAGTGAGCTTTGACATTCGTGCCCAGTGAATCTCGCCATGGCTTTCCGCATCCACACCAAGTGACACTGTCATTCCCAAAGGATGAAATCCTTTTTTCCTCCCATGCAAGGACTGAAATCACATCAGTTTGAAAACACATTTCCCTTCTTCCAGGCCAGTCACGCTTCATGTGTTGTCCGTGCACTTCGCGTTGGGTTTGTGCAATGATTGTTATATAATTCCCATCAGTCCAGGAGATTTTTAATGTATTTTTAGCTGCCAGAGGTCTAACGTCTGTGGACTTTGCAACCACGGGCCAGAACACCAGGGGATTTTGATCATCCAAAGGCTGGTCATTTATGAATTCAGAAAGGACCCTTATTCTGCGGGGAACATTTGGGTAATCCCAGACAGACCTACTTGTTGGGCATGAGACTATGGGTGGAATTATTTAAAGCACCCATCTTGGCAGGACCAACCTCTGGATTACAGCGAGCAATGCTGTACCAACTTGGCTAAGAGACACATCTCAAGCTTTGCGGTTGTTGTCCTCGGCAAAAAGTCTTAAGATGATGTTGTGCCTTTTAAGAGCCTCAGAGATTGTAATGATCAGTCGTTATGATGCAAAAACACTGGCACTCGCATCTGCCGAGAGGATTCAGAGTATGTGCTTCATGTTTCATCAGTTACATTGACATTTAGTCAATTACTTAAGGAGAACCAATGCTGTGCTATAATAGAGTGCCGAAGTGATGACGTCACTTTGTAGGACAACTCAGAAGCTAGCGGCGCATAGGTTCTTTCGATTGAAAAGCAATGCAATTTCCCCATAGACTTTAGGAAAATGGCAAAAAATAAGATCTGTGTTTAAAGGGATACTCCACTTTTTTTTGGAAATAGGCTCATTTTACCACTCCCCCAGAGTTAAACAGTTGGGTTTTATCGTTTTCAAATATATTCAGCCGATTTTCTGATATTTAAAAGAATATCAGTAACCAGAGAGTTTCTGGTCTCACTGACTTCCATAGTATATTTTTTTCCTACTATGGAAGTCAATGAGACCAGTCTGGTTACCGATATTCTTCTAAATATCAGAAAATCGGCTGAATGTATTTGACAACGGTAAAACCCAACTGTTTAACACAGGGGGAGTGGTAAAATGAGCCTATTTCCAAAAAAGGTGGAGTATCCCTTTAAGAAAGAGTTTATTTCACAGACCTTATTTCAGGCGATTTAGCAAAAAAAAAAAAAAAAAATCCCATAGACTTTAGAGTGAGGGAACCGGTAGTGCTAAAATGCTATCTCACTTCCGCGTTTTGCCCTATAGTGACGTCGTAACTTTAAAAAATGGATAGTTCAATCAAAAATGAAAATTATCATCATCATCATCATCATTTACTCGCCATTGTGTCCAATTCCATTGGAATTTTTGAAGAATATCGGTAGAAGTAAATATGGACACAAATGCTCCAGAGAAGTATAAACATGTCCTTAAAAGTCCTATAGATGTTCTATAAAAGTGTCAACTGCACTTACAGTTGGTGTTAGTCACTCAAAATCTTCACATTCAATCATGTTTGAATGCATGCTCGATTTATGAATGAAGTGTTGAACCAGTTTATCCAGTTCACAAATTTGAATCAAATCAGACTGATATTCCTGTATTCATTTTTCTGAAACCCTAAACTATAATATGACTTCAAAAACTTGAACTATAGTGCATCATTTGGACTAGTTTATGATGCTTTTATGGTTCTTTTTTATGGAACAAAGAAAGGGATACAGGTTTAAAACAACATGAGAGTGAGTAAATGACGACTTAAGAATTAAAGCACTTTTTCTCTCTCTTTATGACTGATTTCTAACTTATACTGCTCTTTGAATGCAATCCGTTCATCGTTGGGCTCGTATAGTATTTATATATATTCTAGGGCTGGGCAAGTTAACGCGTTATTATCGCGTTAACGCATTAATTAATTAATGCCGATAATTTTTTTAACGCACGTTAACGCAGTTTTTTATATATATATATATATATATATATATATTTAAAGTCCGTTGCTCACTGGCTCTGAATAACAGGCCTACAGTCAAACCATGGATAACAGGAGGGGTGGGATGTTGGTCAGCCAGCAAATAACCCACCCAAACAAGCAGTGGAGAGAGGCTGCAGGTTCTCAGGTGAATAGAAAGGGAGACAGCGCTCCGCGAGACGAGTGAATGACAGGTGCGGAAAGAAACCAACGGCTTCTGTGCGCTACGCAGCTGTAGCCTTTTTAACTTAAATTAAAATTATACATAACTTTACCTGATAGGCCGGCGTTTAGTTTAGCGGGGGTGCTCTGCCATGTGAATTCCCTTCTGTTGATGTCCTGATAACTATTTAGATTCTGGAAACTCACAAACAGCGAACCGAGGATCAGTGTCTCTTCCAATGATTTGTGCTGGCTGCGCGTCGTTTACAAAAAGTTAGACAATTCAACGTCGGCAACGGGCGGGCGCGTGCGTGAGGCGAGCTTGACCGCAACAGTTTCACAGGAATGCACCCGGAACCTCTACGTTGGTTTTCATTCATACTTCTGCCTCATTGTCCGCATTGACGCGCAATTATGGGAGCATGTGAAACCCGGGGAGCGATTCTAGCAATCACAGCGCTTGAGGTACGCGTATTGACGCGTTGTTACATTTTTGGAGAGGTGCACGTCAGGGTACGCGCGCTACACACAGCCTACGGCGCAAGTTCGATGCTGAATTATATTGGGCTTTACCTCTGTTTAATGTAGCCTAGCCTAATCTTAGTGTAAGTGGGAAACCATGGCATGACCAAACCTAAGCTAGCCTACTATCAGAGAAGTAACGTTAGTCGACTTATATCTGTAGTAGCATGACCTCTGACTACACTGACTGTTTCTGCTGCTCCCTGATAAAAGACACCTGTTCAGAAAAAGAAAACTGGACTCGTTTTAACTAGATAAAAGGTAATCCCCTGTGCCAAATAGCTTTGTTTTAATATTTGATTTGATTACAATAATGTTTAAGTTGAGATTTACAATAAATATTTTATTGCTACTGTGTAAAAGAGAATTCTGCAAGCACCTCATTTGTTTAAAGTTTTTGCAAACCACATGTTATTGCACTTTTATGTATATAGCAGTACATTTAAATCAAAAGTGTGCAATACATTACTTTAGAATTCATTATTCAATTTTCCGCGTAACAATGCGATTAATCGCGATTAATCGCAAGAAATGCATGCGATTAATCGCGATTAAAAAAATTAATCGTTGCCCAGCACTAATATATTCATTTATATAATAATAGTTACACTTCCAGCAACAAATCGGGCCATTACCACTTTCTGATGAAGACAGTTCACAGCAATTAGCAACCTGCTCTTTAAATGACTTGTCTGGCAGTTCTAAGAGAATGTATTCCCATGACAGTAACCCCTGAAAGCAATGGGACAGAGACGTCAATTGATTTGGCACTGCAAGTCAGGCATCCTGCCTCTTTTCTTCACATTCCTCTGAGGACTGAGGAGAAAGAGGGCGGGGGAGAAGGATGAACCGGCGGAGACAAAAGCACAGGACACTCCATCTTAAGGCTAAAATTTGTGGGTAATTTAAAAGAGGAAGAAGGTTTTTTCTTTGGATGCCCTTTTTTTTAGTTTCTCTACAACTAAACATCTGGTGTTACCAAAAATAGTAACTCGTCAACTGAAAGGAAAAAATACAGAAATGCACATGATTACAAAAAAAATCTTAAACCAGAACTGAAGCTGCAAAAATAATAAAAAGCTAAATAAAAGTACCATGTGCTATATTTAGAGTCTTCTGAAGCCGAATAGCTTTGTCTGTTTTTTTATTTACACATTCAAACAGTGATAAAACGAGACATCTGCAACTCCGCCTATATGGATTGATAGATTGCTGGTGTGAATCTGTGTCTCTTGAAGGCTCTAGTTTGTAACATCTTCCACTGTCATTTCCCACTCCAAAGGACATGCTCAGATCCGTCCTCCCACACTCCCTGCCACGATTCTCTTTAAGAATGCTGGGAGACGACAGACCTCCTGCAGTCCCTCTGTCACGTCCTCCATCTTTGCCTCTCACTCATTCTCATCCTCTCCCTCCTCACTGTCATCTGACCCGTCACGTTGACCTGTTTGTTTTGTCCGTGTGTTGTGACTTTTTAAAGTATGTATAAGTCTCTAAGTATTTCCATTCACTTTTTGTGGTTTATCAGCTCTTTCTTGTCTTTGTAGTGATTGCAAAAAAGCTGAATATTTGTAAATACAAATTCTAAATTGCTCAAAATACTGAAAATTTGAAAAAATTTAAATTGCAAGAAATAAAATCAACATTGGGATACACTTTATTGTAAAGTGTCTTTGTTACAGTGTAGTTATACATTTGAGTACAGTGTAATATACCTATGTACATCCTATAGGGGTTTGGTTCAGGGTTAGTTAGTAATTACACAGTTATTATACAGTAAATACTATTGTAACGTGTAACAAGGACACTGTTACCCAAGATTGTGTTTGGAATTGTCCGAATTTTGTTGCCTGGGAAAACCCAGACAACTTCTGATTGTCAAAATTTAGATTTTGCTCTGAAAGTTAGTCTGGCAAAGAGCTCAGTCCATTTCCAATGCGTCGAAATTGCGGCACCAATCAGAAACGTTGGGGCGGGCTTTACACGATGACGACAGCGCTGGGATTTTGAAGCAGATTTTGTAGCCTACATTACAAAGATGGATGCCGCCGTCGAATATCATTCGCTCAAATTAGCTATCGCGTCTGTTTTAAGCGATTTCAACGTTTCCTTTTTGTTAAAAATCGAGCAAAGAACAACACTCGCCAGCCGCCGCTCTGCATACGTCATCTCCTCTACCCGCGACATCCTTTAGTGACGCCCCTCTGGAAATGATTTCTCTATGACGCTTTGCCAGACCATAACTCGGCTACAACTGAGAATGATCTGGTTTTAACCAGGCTAAGAATTTTGAGATGTTAACTCAAAATAGCAAGATATAAACCTGAAATTTTGAAAAATGTGATATGTTTTTGTTTATTAGGAAACAAGTTTCCATACATGTGCTTGCAGTAGTGCAATGCAAATTATAACTTTCACTTTAACACGTACTGTTTTCATACAAACATAAACTGGAAATTAAATTGCAAGGCACTACTCTTATTTACAAAGTCAGTCACTCTCAGAGAACAAACTGCATAATTTTTGTGACATCGCACCACACTAAATGGATGTAGCATCTCATCCGTGAGCCAGTTAATTGAGCACTTGTGATATTGGCTGTTGTGCCTGGCGATGACGTGGGTTTTCACGAGGCTGAAAATAGCTGGCATTTCGCTCTGACCCACTGGGGCAAATATTGCAGACCCCCCCCCCCAAACACTGTCGCCATCCTTCCAGTCTAGAAGAAGCGGAGAAGATGAACACTAGCTCCCAATGCCTCATTCTCCCCCCAAAGTTCAATCCATTACAGCCATTCGATACGTGAGCCCCATATGGAATCCGCGGTTGTTGCCATGGCATCCGCATAGCAACCAGTGCAGTTGCTGTTGCCTCCAGTTACCTTTTGTAAGCGTTTTGGGGTGAGGGGGGTGTGAAGGAGGGGTGACCGTGACTCGGAAGGGTTCAAAGCACTAGATTATGGGATAGAAGAAGATGAAAAATGGGTCACAGTAACAATAGGAGTATACAAGTGACTGACAGCTGTTTTAAAGCTTGTCTGCGTGTCATGCAAATAACGTTGGGGGAGCGAGGGGTGGCGAATGAACCACCCCTGGTCTCATCTCCTCCATATTGTGTGGACAGGAAGCTGACTATGATTTCGAGACTGAATGGGTGCAGTCAGATGAAGAGAATGAGGCCGATGTGAATGGCATCCGTTCTGGGAAGGCACACACAAGTTGACTCCACACTCTCTGGACCCCCATCATGCTTTTCTGCGAATTAATCTAAGCGAGACTCTGTCCCGGGAGCCAACTGTAAATAACCAATCCCTTAGCCAATCCACTGGGGCCAATCAGAGACAGAGCAGCACTGGCCTGCTAGCTCCATGTTTAATTCATAAGGAGACTTCTTATTTTAGTTTGTACGTAAAGCGACAGAACTTTACGCCTGAGCAGGCAACATTGTTCTTAATTCACATTTTATTTAATCGTGTTATCATGACAATAAGGCAGTTTTCACTGAATCTGTATATGTATAATTTCTTAATTAATTATGGAAATTCATAGCATCATGCAATAATGTAATACCTTTTTTCTTTTAAATAAAAAAAACATAAACTTTGTTTTACTGTAAGTTTTTAAAATAAGAAAAATCATTATGTAATCACCATTATGACGAAAAAAGAAAAGGAAAAAAAAAACAGTAAAACATTGGAATTTTGGTGGAAAACGTGTTTAATTGTCATGAAATATACGGAATATAGTTTTGACCTGGACACAATTTTATGAGATTATAGTATATATATATATATATATATATATATATATACTGTATATCCTTTTTTGCATTTTTCCTTTTTCATTATAGTAATGACAATATTTTTTTCATAATTTTATGAGATTTATAGTGTGTGTGTATATATATATATATATATATATATATATATATATATATATATATTTACTGTGTATATATATATACTGTATATCCTTTTTGCATTTTTTCTTTTTTATTATAGTAATGACAATATATTTTTTTCTCTGTACAGTGATGATGATAATTGTCTTAGTACCTCGTCAACTGCTTAAATGAAATTGTAAAAATGAAGGGGGGAAATATATATCTACATACCCCAATAACAGACTTCATTTTGTTCATTTTTCTAAATATATATATATATTTTTCTTTTGATTTTAGGGTAAAAATTGCCCACAGAAATATCATGATATTCTCCAAAACATGTCTTTTTTCTCTGATGTGCACATCTGTATCTTTATCAAAGATTATTGTTTCTTGTGGTTCTCAAAAGAAGCACACACTTGGTCCACGTGCACATTCTGTCACACCGAGAGGTAGGCACATAAACATGAATATTTCAGATTGTTTCAGATCGCTCTGCATACCCCCACCTCTCCCTCAGTCTGGTCCCACCAGACTGTGTAGTACTGTATGTTTCTAAATATATGTGTGTAGTGTGTGTTATGCAGTCTTAGTTGAAGAGCAAAAGCGAAAACACAATATCACGAACATCATTTCGGTTATCGCATTAGTTTAACTAAAAGTCTGTTGATGTGTGACGATAAAAGAAGATCGCGATAAAACTATCCGTGCGTGTGTACTTTTATGTGTGCGTGTGTATGGATGAGTTTCAGTAAGTGTATGATGCAAGCTGATGAAAAAGCTGATGAGAAATAGCAGCGATGAAGCCCCCCTTAGCCAATCAGACGCCTGGTTCTCTGTGATGTCACCACAGATCTGTCACACTTGAAGACGGCACTTGAGCGCTCTTCATGTAACTGTGTTCTACAATATTTTATTCATCTCCTCAAGAATCAGTGCAGGACTTGAGCTAGAATTTTCCATGACATCGCTCCATACGCTTCTAAAGGATCTGGAATCGTATCTCTGTCACTTTGTTTATTCATTTACTGCAGCTGAAGAGAGTGGAAGGGCAATATGGGTAAACACAGATGACACTGATATGATCTGATCAGCCATTCCCTCTCGTTGGGGTGTTGTTTTAGGGAACGTACCTTGTATACTGGGCCTCGGCCCAACCAACACCGGATACAGCTTATTATGGGAGCACACATTCTATCTCGCCGTCTCTGTCTTTCTGCTCACACACATTCACCCAACCTCCGTTTGTGACCACTACGGGTCA
>CM075878.1:4780093-4842135 GCA_038021265.1 Cyprinella venusta
CAGTAATGCATTTCCCGTAGAAAAATAGTTAAAACAAATATCATCATCACCATTTTATATCAATTTAAAACAAATAAACATTATGAAGAGATATTAATATGGAATATTAATGCTTTCTATGTCATCTATTTGTGAGATTGATCATGTGATCCTGTGAATGTCTTTTATATTAATATTAGGTAATTCATATAGCTTGTTTTCGCCACAGAATAGAAGTAATTGCGACTTTTTATCTTTTTTGCTTTTTTCTCACAATTGCGAGTTTACAATGCAATTTTATCTCAGAATTGCGTGATATCAAGTTGCAATTGTGAGTTATGATATAAATTCGTTACTGCGAGATGTAAAGTTAGAATTGTGTGATATAAAGTCGCAATTGTATGTTAGTCAGAAATTGTGAAAAAAAATAAACAAATCTTTTTCCGAGTCAATTCGTTTGTTGAATGAACCAAATGACACGAAAAAAAGATTTGTTCATTTTGAAAAACGAGTCACGAACGCGCATCACAGAACAGAGCAAGGCGAGCATTTGTGCTTATAAAACTTAAACTTTGTTATTTTTTTTTTTTTTTAAATGAGCGATCATTTTGCTTGATAAGACCCTTATTCATTGTCTGGAATCGTTTAAAGCGCTTTGAACAGTTTGCAGTTTGCACTGAAACTGTCTTTTGGACCTTGAACCGTTTGGTTCCCATTGAAGTCCATTATATGGAGAAAAATCCCGAATGTTTTCATCAAGAAACTTAATTTCTTTTCGACTGAAGAAAGAATGACATGGATTTCTTAGATGACATGGGGATGAGTAAATTATCAGCAAAAGTTTTTTTAAAAGTGAACTACTTTAACTTGACAGTTTAAAGGAGCAGCACTTATTTGAAATACAATTTTATTAACATATAATTTTATAATGTTTATATAACACTATAAAGTTATCTTTACTGTCACTTTTGATCGTTTTAAAGCATCCTTGCTGTTGAAAAACTAAAACTTTTGGACAGTATAGTGTGCGTGCTGCATGAACTACAAAAATATGTGTAAAACCTGATGAATCCCTGATATTTCTTGTTCATTTTATTGTTTCATTATTTAAACCTTCTTTTATTCAGAATATTTCCTTCTGTTTATTTCCAGTATGTGTCGAGTCCTTTTCAGGCCCCGTTTAACCTCTAAAGAAGAACATCCTTTTGCCTGTAGTAAAAGCCATGTAAAGGCCTTGTAAAAGACATTTTCCACAATTTTACTCTGCTTTGAGTATGCAGTTTTCATATCCCCCATCATGTCCCATGCAGAAATACCTTCAGGGAGAGTCAGGCAGCAGTTTATCATAACCCTTGAGGTGAGGCCTGCTATCAGTCCCCTGTGGCTTTGATTTAGGAGCAATACTTACTTTTGCTAATGTGGCCGTATGGCGGCCATCTCCCCGTATCCTCCCCTTTTATTTGCCCCACACAGGTTGCCTGTCACTCATCACGCTTCTCTGACCCTATACTGATGAGATGTGACCACCCACCGCTGAAAGGCCTCTCAGTAATCCAAACCCCCATCTTTGGTCAGCGCTGTTTGTTTCTGATTAGCCGGCTTTATTGCCAATGTGTCTGTGTTTGTTTGGAGTTGGAGACTTCCCAGCATGCTAACTCAGCTGTCTTACTTCGCCGTCAAATGCTGTTTCGACATGAGCCGACGACACTTAGTCTAAATAGTTTTTCATTGCAGCCTTACATGTGAAGCAAAAGCACTTTTCGGTGTCTCTCTGCATAAGTGTGACGTTTAAGTGCCTTCAATGTAAATGTTTTTCCAATTGTGTGTGTGTTTGAATTGGATGTTTGTGGAAAGGAGAGTCCCGTCCACATTTGATTGGTCCCATGCAGTAATTATGTGTGTCAGGGCGGTTCTGATAGGGTAAGTACAATTCTATTGATCCAGTGTGATTTGCATCACAAAGTGCAATAGGGAGACTAATTGGTGCTTGTTAACAAACACATGGCTGAGAAAGTCTCTTCATCTCTAGGCCTATTTGTTTATGTCTTTTCCTTTATTTGTGGTGACACTTCTCATTCAAAGGAGCTTTAGAGTCACTCAGGAATGCAAAGGCCATCTACAGTAACAACACAACTGGACTTTTAGTAGCAGTGAGCTTTTGTAATTAGTGGTGTTTGCTAAGGCAAGCATCTCTATTATTATATAGGGATTTGAAACCATAACTTTAAGTATTAAATTTTGCATACTAGCAAAAAAAATCCCATAAACCTACATTAAAAAGACCCCACACTCCAAAGCATATTATTGTAGCATCCCAAAAAGTATGAAAGTAAGCTTCAGAAAATCCTAAAAATAACACCTATAACATTCATTTAAAAAAAAAAAGCTTAAAAAGGAAACTCAAGGTGACCATGAGACCCACAATATGCCAGTCTGTCTGCTCTTAATGTAGTACCTTAATTCAATAATCAAAGAAATCCCTCTTTGTCCTTTTGGAAATAAGTGTTGTTGTCACCCCGTCCTCATCCTGCTGTGGTATCGGTGACAGACTGTGACAGAGGGGTAAGTGGTGTTTCCCATTCCAGTGCTTGACCCTGTGCCGAGTAGCACTTTGATGGCAACCAATTACCCCCAGACAGCACCTGTCAACACACGGAGAGAGTGGACGCAGATGAGGCAGATACTCACCTTTACACCCCACACACAACAGGAGCTACCTGCTGCCTCATGCTCTTTATCCTTTAAAGGGATACTCCACTTTTTTTTTGGAAATAGGCTCATTTTACCACTCCCCCAGAGTTAAAAAGTTGGGTTTTACCGTTTTCAAATCCATTCAGACGATTTTATGATATTTTGAAGAATATCAGTAACCAGACAGTTTCTGGTCTCATTGACGTCCATAGAAAATTACAGGCTAGGGGAACACATATTAATGTTAAAAAAATCTCAGAATGTCATGTCAGGGGACCTTTAACCCAACTAATTCAGCTCATTAGGTGAGAGTTCAATGAACTGAGTGTCAGTTAATGCCGGGGACACACTTCACGACTACCTAATACACAGAACTGAACACACTTACAGACAGTTTCCAATGACTGGACCGGATTTTCAACACCCACTGAAGACGACTGTCTCTGACGCGGCTCGTTTGGGAATTATCAGTAGTAATATCAAATTACATTTATAATCGGCCTTACAGTCATTAAGTGTGTCCCCGGCTTTAGACAGACATACAAAATGTGAGGAGCGGTCTAAAAATCACTGTTTTACATGATGGATGACAGCTAGAAATTCCTCTTTCTTTCTTTCTTTCTTTCTTTCTTTCTTTCTTTCTTTCTTTCTTTCTTTCTTTCTTTCTTTCTTTCTTTCTTTCTTTCTTTCTTTCTTTCTTACTTTCTTTCTTTCTTTCTTTCTTTCTTTCTTTCTTTCTTTCTGTCTTTCTTTCTGTCTGTCTGTCTGTCTGTCTGTCTGTCTGTCTGTCTGTCTGTCTGTCTATCTATCTATCTATCTATCTATCTATCTATATACTCGTCTGTCTATCTGTCTGTCTGTCTGTCTGTCTGTCTGTCTGTCTGTCTGTCTGTCTGTCTATCTATCTGTCTATCTGTCTATATACTCATCTATCTATCTATCTATCTATCTATCTATCTATCTATCTATCTATCTATCTATCTATCTATCTATCTATCTATCTATCTATCTATCTGTCTGTCTGTCTGTCTGTCTGTCTGTCTGTCTGTCTGTCTGTCTGTCTGTCTGTCTGTCTGTCTGTCTGTCTGTCTCTCTGTCTACTCATCTGTCTGTGTCTGACTATCTATTTATCTGTCTGTCTATCTGCCTGCCTATCTATCTATATACTCGTCTGTCTGTCTGTCTGTCTGTCTGTCCGTCTGTCTGTCTGTCTGTCTGTCTATATACTTATCTATCTGTCTATATACTCATCTATCTATCTATCTATCTATCTATCTATCTATCTATCTATCTATCTATCTATCTATCTATCTATCTATCTATCTATCTATCTATCTATCTGTCTGTCTGTCTGTCTGTCTGTCTGTCTGTCTGTCTGTCTGTCTGTCTGTCTGTCTGTCTGTCTGTCTGTCTGTCTGTCTGTCTGTCTGTCCGTCCGTCCGTCCGTCCGTCCGTCCGTCCGTCCAGCTATCTGTCTATATACTCGTCTGTCTGTCTGTCTGTCTGTCTGTCTGTCTGTCTGTCTGTCTATATACTCATCTATCTATCTATCTATCTATCTATCTATCTATCTATCTATCTATCTATCTATCTATCTATCTATCTATCTATCTATCTATCTATCTATCTATCTATCTATCTATCTATCTATCTGTCTGTGTGTCTGTCTGTCTGTCTGTCTGTCTGTCTCTCTGTCTGTCTACTCCTCCGTCTGCTTGTCTGTCTTCCCGTGTGTATGTCTGTCTAAATACTCATCTGTTTGTCTGCCTCTTTATACACTCATCTGTCTGTCTCCATGGGGTTACATGTGGAAATGGGACCGTGGGAATTGAATGGCTCATTCCGGTGTGTTTACAAATGCTTTGTGCTCCAAAGACTCCTTGTATTGAGAGTTCATGCCTTGACCTTCATTTCCACTAGCCGGTATGCTGTGTAATCTTCTTCATTATTGAAACTTTTTCCTCTGTTACTCCTAGAGACCACTCAAATACGACCTCATTCGACCTCATTTTTTTTTGATATTGTTGTATAATTATTGCTGTCAGTCTGTTCTGTTATGTTGTCTCTTTTTCTCAGTGAATTTATTTTCTCACTGTAAGCATTCTCGAAAGTGCACATCTAGTAGCTTGCTTTTTTGAGCAAATTTTGACAGTGGCCTACTTTATGGCATACATTGTGTGTTTTCGTGTTTTTGTATGAAGAATCATCACACGCTTAGCATGCAGAAATGTAAAGGCTGCAGAGAAGCTTAAAGCCTTCAAGCAACACTGCTAGGAGAAGACCCAAGAGAAAGACTAGGCAGAAGCTCCATCCCTTCTGAAGTCTACTTTCAGGCATTAAATTTACAAAAGAGAGAGAGAGAGCGTGAGATAAAGAAAGGGAGAGAGAGCTGCCTACCACAGCAGAGCAGGGCCGCCATTTGCACAGAATTAGGTCAACACTTTCTCCTCCACTCCTTCCCCTCCCTCCCTCTCTCTCTCCCGCTTCTCTCTGCTCATCTCTTCTCCTCAGCCACCCGATTATATATTCTCTTTCACATCATAAGAGCAGCTGGCAGTGGAGTGGGAGAGAGAACAGCAGAATACAACCCCTCAAGTCTATCTTCCTCACGTGTGAGCTGCAATAGTGTCTTTAATGCATGGAGGAGAGAGTCTCACACGAACCCTGCCACTCACCATCAGCATAGTGGGCACAAAAGCAGGTGCATGCTGGGCAAAAGGGATTTTGAAAAAGAGAAAAAGCCTTTTAATTACTGAAACCCTTCTTGGCAAATCGCTGAATTATGTCAACATCTCGCTGGAACAGGATCGGCAGTTATCATCTCATCTTCATATTTGTTACATTCACAAAAAACAAACAAAGACTGTCTTCAGCAGAAGAGTATCTAATGCATGAGGCTCGTGGAATATCTGGTGGAAACGCGGCAAAAAAAAAAAACTGATATGGTAAATGTTAAATGGACTGCATTGATAAAGCGCTTCCACAGACCCAATGGCCACCAATGCGCTTTACATATTGCGCTTCATATTCATTCATACACAGTCAGCCGATTATATACTGTACTTTCAGTATGCACTGGAGCTTTGAGAGCGGTGAAACCTTTAAACAAGAGAATCATGAGAGAAGGAGTGGAGTGAATAAAGAGGCCTGTGCTGATCATTAGAGTATAAGATGGCGCCGTGTCGGAGAGGCATGTATGATTTATGAGAGCTGGCACAGCTGAGTGCAGTCTTGGGCGATCCGTCATCTCAGTCCCCTGTTTTCCTCCCCCCCCCCCCCATCCTTATCACTGGGACAAACACTCTGAGTACACAGAATTGTATTAAAAAGAGATGTTTACATACATTTTCTGTTCACCGTGGCAGCAGTAATTCACTAAATGGTGATCAAATGATGGAGAAGAGCATTATAACCGGGCATACATCCAGACGCACTGTGCAGCCAAGTGCACTTTCTGAATATTAAAGAGCTGATTCTGGATTGGGATTCACGGTCCCACTGTAGTACGCCAGATTGTGCTAGTCTGCTGCGTACTATAAGCGCCCACAACATGAGAATTGCACCTTGCAGAATGCTTTTTGTGAGCATGCTTATGCTGTTACAAGATTTGCATAATTCTGTTATTGAATTGTGAGCTAAAATAAGACCCTATCAAGCATCAACCCACCTTTCTGTCTTTCACGCTGATGCTTTTTTGTTGCAATGTGCATCAAAAGGTATTTATAATCAGTTATTGAGATGTGGCATTCAGTCTTTTATTCATGTGTCTTTTTTATCACACATCACATCAGGCCTTTGTATCTCACATCACAGTGTGGGTTCTTCTTGACTGTTAGGACAGAGAGAGAGAGAAAGCGTGAGGTACAATGTGAGAGAGTAAATGGTAACGATGGCTTTCCATCCTTTATCTGTCCAATAATGCTGTGATGATTACACATATTATACACATAAATGTATTATTCTACATAACATGGGATTGCACGTTTGCAAACTAGATTTTCAATTAATTTCCTATTTGCCCATGCAAAACTTAGCCAGCGTGATCCTAGTGTGTTATGAGTGGTTACCATGGGGTTTCTGTGTGGTTTCAGAGGTATTTGAAGTGCTATGTGCTTTGGTAAGGTGTTCTGTGTAGTTGCAAGGGTGTTTCTGTGTGGTGTTTAGAATGATATGTGTTTGCTAGAGAATAATGGGTGGCTGTAGTTCACTTAAAAAAAAAAAAAAAAACTTTTGCTGATAATTTACTCACCCCCATGTCATCCAAGATGTCCGTGTCATTCTTTCTTCAGTCGAAAAGAAATTAAGGTTTTTGATGAAAACATTCCAGGATTTTCTCAATATAATGGACTTCAATGGGAACCAAACGGTTCAAGGTCCAAATGAGAGTTTCAGTGCAGCTTCAAAGGGCTTTAAATGATTCCAGACGATAAATAAGGGTCTTATCTAGCGAAACCGTCGGTCATTTCAAAAATAAATACAAAAGTTTAAGTTTTATAAGCACAAATGCTCGCCTTGCTCCTGTTTGTGACTCGCCTGACAAATCTTTTTTCGAGTCATGACTCAAAGGGAACTAGATAAGACCCTTATTCATCGTCTGGTGTTGTTTAAAGTCCTTTAAAGCTGCACTGAAACTCTCGTTTGGACCTTGAACCGTTTGGTTCCCATTGAAGTCCATTATATGGAGAAAATGCTGGAATGTTTTCATCAAAAACCTTAATTTCTTTTCGACTGAAAAAAGAAAGACGTGGACATCTTGGATGACATGGGGATGAGTAAATTATCGGCAACAGTTTTTTACTTTTTTAAAGTGAACTACTCCTTTAAAGGAATCATTAAAATAATAATAATCCCATAATTTACTCACCCTTAACCAATCCTTGGTATGACTTTCTTCTTTCAATTGAACACAATCATTTAGTTGTTTTAAATGAGATCCTGGCTCTTCACAGGTTTGTAATAGCATTGAATTGTACAGTATTCAAAACTGGAAAGAGCCAGGATATTATTTGAAAAAACTCAGATTGTGTTCAACTGAAAGAAGAAAGTCATTTACACCTTAGGAAATTTGGGATGATTTTCATTTGATCAACTATATTTTTAAGAAAATAGCACATATTTGAGGCATCATTCATGCTGTAGCACAAATAGTGGGGGAAAAGTATGAGTAATAGCAATAGTGATTTTTGCCTGAGCCAGCAGCACTAGTAACTAATACTGGCTCTGCTTTTATTCTCTTTGGCACTGGAGAATATCTCACCTGGCTGTTTCATCTTAAACATCCTGTTCACTGGGGATTCCTCGGTGGAAATGTTTGGAGTAGTGAGGTGGAAATGTGGGACATGGGAAACATTCCAGTTAAAACGAACGCCTACTCAGCCCACGCTGTTTTCAGATGCTAACTCTGATGCTAATGTAGGTCAGAGCTGTCCGCTCTTGCTCCTTAGAGGCTAGTGTGTAGATTTTGCAGCTAACTGTGTATTAGCAAAGGTCTACCACCATGAGGTTTATTAATGGAGGATTAAAATTATTTTTATAGGAATAATGCTTTTTTTAAAAAAAGAGTCAAGCTCTGTTGACAGCATCTGTGAATTGCCACAGAAAATAATTTCAAATCACATCTGCATTATGTTTTTATTTATTTTTTCGTTTTATTTTCTTTGACAGTTTGAGATAATTGAATTTTTTTTGTGGCAATTTGAACAATTCCACAGACACTGGCTATAGGGCTTAATTGCAATGAATCTGAAATATTCTGCAAAAATGTCTGTGTATTTCCTTAAGACACTTTTATGAGATGAGATGATTATTAATACTAACATATTTATTTCAACATATTTGTTTTTTGTTACATGAACCAATCATGGATTTTTGTTCATCTTTTATATTTAAAACTTTCAAACCACTTTTATATACTCTTATGTATACATTTTAATTAAATCCATTGTAATATTAAAGGAACTGTGCAATAACTTTATTTCAATTAATCATGCATTTTCCCTGATATGTCACTAGACATTAAGAAATCATGTTAATTATAAATACTTATATCACTGACAACAATAGTCCGGCCAGGATATTGTCTATTAAAAAGTGCAGTTGCAGCCCTCAACGGGTGTTGATGTTGTCATTTTGTGTTTTGTTCTGATGCGTCACCCTCCACCGATCTACCAATCACGGAGTCAGTAGTGTTGCGGCATTCGGGTTGCCAGCTCTTCTCTAGTTACCACAGCTGCAGATACAAACATGTCGGAATCGGAAAAAAAAAAAATCTAATGTTGCGAACCCCCCCAAAAAACTAGAAATGAATCCGAAATACTTCATCACTTGCCATTGAAAGCTTCTTGTAACAGCCTGCATTCCTGCTGGAACCTGCAGCATATCTGGCAACCTCGAGTCAAGGGAAAAGGGGGGGTGGGTACACCCTAATTTGAAAGTAGTGATTGCAGTACCAGTTTTGGCCACAATCTTGCATACAGCTCCTTTAATTGCTTTAAAATATATATGTATATTCTACAACACCGAATAGTTTACCCTTATAGGCAATGACATGTCAGTGGAGAGCATGATTGAGATGAAATACCAGACATGTGAAAGAAACTTTTTTTTATTATTTTAATTTATTTTATTTTAAACAAAACAGAAGTCTCCTAATTGTTGGACATTGATACACGGGGCCAAAAGTAGGCATTTTTAAAAAGATTCATTTTGTGAAGTTAAAACCAGTAGGCAGACTGCTTTAAAGGTGAGATGTGTTCCAGCAGAGGGTGTGTGAAGCAGTCTTGCCCCCTGCAGCTCTGCTGTCTTTGGTTGCTCAGCATTTACTAGCTGGACCATCTCTGATTGGCCGACACATCAATGAGCGATAAGCATTTACTGACTTGACAGTTCCTGATTGGGTGAGCTCAGCCGTGTCTGGGCTTTCCCATTGTATCTCAGACAGTGGGGTATACGTCAGTGTGGCAGGCACATTGGGCCGGTGGCATTTAGCAGCCAGAACCCCTCGTTGATCAGTGATGGGAAGATAATTCAATAGAGGAACAAGGAATTGATTCATTTTCCACCATGTAATTTCTGTGGTATTAAATGTTTCACAAACACGTTCCTGTTTATCTCCAAAAGCAGACAGCCAAAATGTATGTGCGCTAGTATGTCTGCAACACCCAAACCTCGATCCCAGCTGTCGGCTTGTTACCCAACCCCTACCCCCACTCGCCGTCCACACACACACACACACACTTACCCCTCCTATTGTTCCTATTGAACACAGGGACCAGTGTTATTGACTCAGCACACACACTGACCACTGCCTGGCCTCTCTTCAATACCACTATCAACAACACACCCCACTAACACTGTCCGCCATTCCCCTCTTCCCTCTCCACACACACAACCACCAACTGGCACATGGAGGGGGAGGGACAGATGCCCAAGGGTGAGAGTACGAAGTGAAAAGGAGAGCGGAGATATCAAGGACAGAATAGAGAGAGCCTTCGATATTACCAAGCAGCCGAATAATTGCGGATTGTCAGTCGGACGAGTAAATAGGCTATATAACTGTCAGCCAAATGAGACGATGACTGCGAGATAAGAACATGAAAGAGAAGCGATGAGATTTCAACGAGACGGAGGGAGAGAAAGTGAGAGAAAGAGTGTGTAAGCGGTGCCTGGACTGAGTGATTAGTGTGTGCTGGGTGAAGGGGCTCTAATGGCCGCTCTGTGAGCGGGGGATCGTGACTAATGAGAAGTCAGACAAAGCCCCCCGCATGTCTCCCATGGACACCACCCCACCCCACCCCACCACAGAGACGCACCACTGAGCCAGAGGGAACCAGGGAGGGGCCGCTCTTTAGGAGATTTTAGATTCAATGATTTTGGGGGGCTTTATTGGTTGTTGTTTAACTCTTTAAAGCCTACTGTATTATATTTGATATGCAAATTTATGAACAACATGAACATACTGTTGGGCACAATCTACTACTAGCCTTCTGGCATCTGATTAAAAGGCATTTTAGTATCATACTGAAAATGCAACACTCCCTACTTCAGGGTATGGCAAACATGTCTTTTTTGTGCTGAAATGTGTAATGATTTAAAGCTAACTTTTATTCGGTTACTAATAATTTAAGATGAACACATACCAGTCTGAAGCAGCTTAGGTTTACTTTTTTTAATTGTGAAAATCTAGGTTCTATCATGATGCATCAGGTTTTGAGTAATGTTTATTTGTTGTACATCTCTCAATCATCATTCAATTGCATTGCTTTATATGTTTTTACATTATATAATGCAAAAGTATCTCTGTAATGCTCTGATAGGTCTCTAGATTAATTGAAATGCCTCTGATTGGCCATTGCATTCGTGTGTTTAAACAGTGACTGCAATTGGTTACAATCCTGCAAAAAACTAATTGCAAAAAGAGAATGTTGATGTTGAACTGGACAAAGAACTAAATGAAAAAGGGTTTTATTCATTAAATTGATCAAATTTGAACTATGGTCCACATTCACTATCATCAGTATTGCAATAGATTCCATTGACAATGATTCTTTCCCTCCATTTCTTCAGATAAATTACCTAAGTTTAACCCAGTGGAGTGAAAGCTCACAAATGAGATCTCTGTAATAACTCAATACTTTCTTGTAGATATCTTGTAGATGTCCTCTTGACTTTCAAAAGAGTTACAGATCTCAACAATGTACACTTAGATTTGTCACATTAGCAGTCTTTTCTTCGGGCAGAATTCAGAGGTTTCAACACTTTAAAAATTAATACGCTTTATCTAATCAATACAATTGTGGCAACAGATTACAAGCAATATTATTAATTCAATTTAACAGATTAGAATTGAGTAATAATGAATCAAATTAAATCCTTAAAAGTTAACCATTTAAAATGAGTAAAGTTTACACCCAAAAATTTAACAAAAATATCTGAATAACAGACCGATGTCAAAGATTAATTAAGAACTATTATATTATTTCACCAACATTGAAGACATCTGATGTTAACAAGCAGAATTACTGAAGGAGAAAACCATAATTTTAAAACAATCCTAAAACAAACACTGATCATCATAATGGTGACTTAAATGTACGTTTTTTGTTTGTTAAATGGTTAACTTTTAAGGAATTGATTTGATTAATTATTTCTCAATTCTAATTTGTTAAATTTAATGAATAATATTGCTTGTATTCTGTTGCCACATTTTTTTTGATTAGATAAAGCATATTCGTTTTTACAGTGTGTTTCTCATCAAGACCAAATATTTCAAGCTATGCTGCTCATATTAACCGGATCCTTCTGCTCTTTACTATCTGTCAACCATTGTTTTTTTGTTTGTTTGTTTGTTTTTACTCTGAAGGAATTTTAGGATAAATGTCTAAGGTTCATACGATGAAGCACGAGAGCTCCGTTATGTCTCGTGAGCTATGCAATTTTCCTCTGGGTATCATTCTCTCCTCCCTCAAAATGCCAGGCATTCCAAGAGGATTCCAGAAATTCCCTAGGCTCCATCAAAGTGTTTCACTCTATGTCCTGAACACACGACTCGAGCGTTTACATGCCAACACTGCGCGCAGTGTCTTGTAAGACTCACATATTGCCAAACACAGCTGATTCTGTGGAAGTAGGCGGGTTTTATTGACATTACAGTTACCGTACTTAATTCTGGAGTATCACAAACAAACTCCGGCAAGACATACAGAGATATTGATCAAGCGATCCAAAAAGATTCTCTCCAATGGATAGGCAAATACAAACACAGGACTTGTAACAGAGACACAGAGAAACAACACAATGAGGGTCTGTTAATGGCTAATTATGCAAATAGCTAATAGAGCTGTTTAGTCATTCAAGCCCTTTTGTTGAGTTGTTGAATGGTATACGGCCCTTGCCATTTATTTAGGACCAGGACTGAAGGAATTCATGAGCATTTATATCAGCCTATCAAAAGCAAACATGACCTACTTTAAATGTTATAGAGTGCTAACGAAGCATGTCCATCAGTCCTCTATTTCTTCAAGAGATGAATATAGTGGTTCACTGTGTCAACACTTACTGTATTTGCACTCTTTGATCAGACTCATGTCCTGCTGTGCCGTTTCCTCTTTGACCACCCCCAATTTTATATTAGTGTCTTTCATATATGAGTAAAAATATTATTGCTGTAAGCAATTTTCTAAGTATACACTACCGTTCAATTCAAAAGTATGGGGTTGGTACGATTTTTTAATAATGTTTTTGAAAGTCTCTTATACTCACCAAAATGCATTTATTTCATCATAGATACAGTAAAAAAAATGGGAATTTTATCGTTTTTACCTATTTTAAAACAGAATATATTAATGTGATAGCAAAGCTGAATTTCCAACAGTCTTAAGTGTCACATGATCCTTGGGAAATCATTCTAATATGCTGATTTGCTGCTCAAGAAACATTTCTTCATTCTTCGATGAACAGAAATTGAAGTCTTCACTGTCACTTTTAATTAATTTATTGTGTCCTTGCTGAATTAAACTGTTAATTTATTTAAATAAAAAATAAACCCTCACCCTAAACTTTTCAACAGTAGTGCATCAATTAAAAAAAATCTGTAAATCTGTATATATATATAAACTTAACTTATACCAATATTTTCAATTAACTTGGGTCGTGTTTAATGATAAATACATACATTTACTCAAGCACCAGTTTCATTGGATGACCCAACTATTGCAATTTCTATAGACATTTTACTCTTTTTTTCTGCGTTTCAAATAGTGTTCAACACGTCTGCATTTGATAAGCCTGAAAACAATCCACAGACATTATTAGCAACCCCAGTGAAGATTCTGACAGGGCGTTTTGACAATATCTGACATCAGGCAATCTTATCTGAGAAGCAAAGGATCGTGGGAGGGGCAAAACAGGGATGAGCTCGCGGCAGCCTTCCTGTTCGGGACTGGCAGTGCATCTCGCTCACTTCAAAGACGGCAACTTCACAAAGCCTGGCTTGTTTAAGGCTCGCTCCCGAAGTCGGAGAGCTCAAATGCTTTTGCATCTCCCCCCACTCGCTGTCCCATAAAGAGAGTTTTAATGACTGCCTCACAAAGCATACTGTTGTACCAGCCCCGCACAATCATTGTCATTGAAAAGGGCTTGAACGTTTAATTAAATCTATAAGCTTTGGTAAACAGTCATTTGGATTGAGCTGTTGTCTAATAGGAGACTGTATTGACAATGTGTCTGTGACCATGGCTTTTAGAGAGGTCAAACCCGAGTGCTGGCAGAGTGGGGGTAAGTGCGAATCAGCCAAAACGCCCATTGCCACATAAGCATTCACCCGGATCTCATATTCGCCCGGGTCACTTCTGATCTGCCGCAACCTGTGCTAACGAACGCACTGGTTGGTGGGGCTCAGTCTCGCACCCCTGTGAAGAGCAGGGTTAATGAGGACAGATTTTAGAGGGAGCCAGCAGGCGGTCACTTTGAAGCAGCATTTGCATCCGCAAATACAGCAGGGCTACAACCATTATGAAAATAGTAAGCTGTTGTGACAGTCCCCAACAGGGCTACTTCCTCAGATCCTCCATGTAGCCACTTCCTCTTCTGCGCTGACTGTTTTGGTGATGGCACCACGCCATTCCGAGTGATAACAGCTGTTTTGTTATCGCAGCATACGCGATAAGCGAGAGGAAATCATCCCAAAGGCTTCAGTGTCATTTCAGGGTTAATATGCGGCCACGGTTCGAGATGTCCTCCAACGCGGAGAGACGGGGCGGCTTTCCAGACGACTCCTGGCTCATCTCTTGAGTTGCTTTGCCATGATGAGGGTTGCTCTCCCTCAAATTTTGGTTGGTGACCTAATTTTGCTGCCATTCACATCGAGCAGCGAGAGAACATTTGACATAGTTTTTATCTGCACAAAAGAGCAAATAATGGCTCACCCCCACTGCTTTGGTTGGTCTGCACTTCTTCAAGGAAAGTAAAAAAGAGTTGCTGCTGCTGATGTGGAACTTTACAACTAGGGCTGGGTACCGAGTTCGATACTTTTTAGGTACCGAACGAATTGCCTCGATACTATCGAGTATCAAAAAATGACTTATTGTTCGGTACCAGATTTCGATACCTAAAGGGTTAACTCGTTAAATCAGTACTCATACAAATACATATGAAATGCACAACGCCACAAAATCAAAAAAAAAATATATGTTATGCACTGGCTAAGTAGTCAAACTGAAAAAAACAAACAAACAAAAAAAAAAAACAGACGGTTTTCTGAGGTAATGTGTTATGTAATCTTGTTAAAATGGATTTTGTAAAATTGGTGTCGAAAAAAATCGTCCAGGAACCGGTATCGAAATCAAGGTATCGGTATTGGTATCGAATTTTTTTAAACGATACCCACCCCTATTTACAACACACACAAAAAAAAACTGATTGTGAAAACAAAATGAAATGATGGCTCAACCGGTACAGATATGGTTTCATTTTCCATTGATAACTGAGCTCTTTGGCCGAACGTCCTGAGAATTCTGGGCCAAGAATGGTTTGTAATTGTTCCGTCTCAGCAAGTGGAAACAAAACAGGAACTATTCCTTGCCGTTCTTAGTTCTTTCAGTCTGACTTTGGAAAACAGGTAAAGTTTGTTATTGTTCTGCGAACATTAGCTGTCCCGGGCCACTGATGAAATGGAGCCGGTATGGAACCAGTTTTTCCAGCTTCTACATTAAAAATGCATCGAATTGGGCATTGGATCAGTCTTCAGCACCTTGATGGTGGAGTAGTGGTATGATAGATTGGGAGAAAATCTCTTTGGAAACTTCAGTCGTCCGCAGGATTAACCTTTTCTAGCCCACGGGCAACTAAAGTCGCCAAAGGCTCTACTGTTCTTTTTCTATAAATATATTTTGTGAGACTACAAAAAAGGTTTTATTAAAAACAGCTAGGAAAATGTTATAGGAACTTTTGGAACTCTGAGAATGTGTCATGTGGTGGTGTATCAAGCATGCATTTAATTGATTAAAAGTGTCAGGAAATCATTCCTAATTTCACACACACATACTTACAAAAAAATGTATATGTTTAGAATAAACACTGTTCTTTTGAACTTTTAATTAATCAAAGAAAAAAAATTATCGCGATTTTAACAAAGATATTAAGCAGCATAACTGTTAACATTGATTTTAATAATAAAAAAAAATAATAATGAGCAGGAAATTAACACAGAAGGATTTCTGAAGGATCGTGACACAGTGACTGGAGTAATGATGCTGAAAATTTAGCTTTGCCATCACAGGAATAATATATATGTATATATATAGAAATATATATATATAGAAATATATATATGTATATATATATATATATATATATATATATATATATATATATATATATATATATATATATATATATATATATATATATATATATATATATATATTGTAACAATATTTCAGAAAATTATGGTTTTGCTAGTGTCCAAGCAACTAAATGCATAATTTAATAAATGGGGTTCCAAATGGGAATCAGAAAGAGAAAATTGGAGTATTTAAATAAACAATAAAAATGACAACAACCAATTCTGAATGATGAGAATAAGGCCGAGAATGGAGATGAAGGTATCTCTCATCATTACTTACTGCTCTTGGCATGAGAGACAATGCTCTTCACCCCAGAATCTTTCAAACACTGTCCTTTCACACTCTCTCTCTCTCACACACACACACCACCATACACAAGTGAGGGTTACTGCTCTGTTCATTTGACATTAATTAGATTTAGCCTCTGTCAACCAAAATCGAGCTTATCTCTCTGCCCAGAAAGTCCACAGCGTGGTCGCCAAACCACACTGTTTTTTTTTCTTCAGAGTGTTCGGTCTCAAAAGCCACGGCTCCATCATTTAAATGCTTGCCTTTTCTGTCCGTCGCCCCTCCATTTTGTTTCTTTGTGCTTCGGATGGAAAGCGAGGCTGTGTTTCATGCGCAGCCCGAGCTGTGTTAAAGCAGTGTGTCAGCACTGTTTTCCTCTCATAAATAGCTCTGTATATTCTTTACAATATCTTCATCATTGTGCATCTAATAGGGTGTTATTATAAGCAGACAAAATAAGTGACAGCTGGGTGTGAATGTGTGTGTATGGGTTTAGTATGGGGGGGAGAATCAGTGTGGTTCAGTAGGGCAGAGCAGGCCCACTGGCAGTGCAGCTGCAGCATTACTGGGTCAGTGTGCCATCGTGTTATTCGGCATCACTGTTCTCTCTCTCTCTCTCTCGCTCACACACACTCTATCTCTCTCACTCTCCTTCCCTCCCTCCCTTGTTCCCTTGTGCTTTCATGTTGGACATCACCCTTAAAAATGCCAAACTCTGCCAGGCAGTCAAGCACTGCGCGCTTTGGTCAGCGGGAGTGCTTTCTTCTTTTCTGTCCGTTAAGGTGTCTGTAACCACCCCCAGCGTTTAATGGTGAAGTTAGAGAGAACAGGCTGGTTTGATTCTTGCATGCTCTTAATATTTAATTCACCATTGAAAATGTATATTGCAATATGTCAGTGTTTATTATAAATGATGTAATCGTGCACATCTTTATTTATTTTTCATCCATGTGCCCTCATGATCTTTAATCAAAATAACTCACCCTCCCCCTTGCAACAACATCTCTTTACTAATTATGTGTTTCCTGCCGTGAGGGCGGGACAAACTGTCACTCACATGAGAATAGAGCAATAGAGTGCAACAGTCAGATTCATTTTCTCTATTATATTAGGAAATTGATTTTGAACAATAACTTATAAACCTTTAAAAACAGACCTATTGTAATACCTTGTTTACACCAGACGCGAGTGGCGCAAAGTGATGCACCACTTGCGCAAACAATCAAAATGATAAATTATAAACAGCACTGCATGCAGCGTGACAAGAGCGACAAATCTCCGACAGTAAACTGATAACTCATTTAATTTATGACACACTGACACGAAGGACAAATGCTTTGCAAGGGACGCTTTGTCACATCAAGTATAGACAGCCTTTAGCTGATGCGGTACGACGTGACAATGGACGCGTCCAGTGTAGACACTGGGTGAGCTACAAATGGTATTTGCTTCTGCTGAAGCTGCAGTCGGCATCATTTCAGCTTATTTTAGGAAATAATTGTGTTAAACAGTGGAATTCATAGTGAAAATGACATTACCCATGATGCTGTACAGAAAATTAGACCAATCAGAGAGCCGAAAAAAGCAAAACGCTCTTAGCTCCGCCCACTCCCATGAAGCACTGCAAATTATATAATGAGTCGATCTGCATATGCTCTCAAAATACTGAAATGTTTGTGTGTATATATATATATATATATATATATATATATATATATATATATTAGGGCTGTCAAAACGATTAATCGTGATTAATCGCCTCCAAAATAAAAGTTATATATATATAGTAATATATGTGGGTGCACTGTGTATAATTATATATATATATATATATATATATATATATATATATAAATACACACACATGCTTGTATATATTTAAGAAATATTTTCATGTATATTCTGTATATAGATTTATATATAATTTATATTACATATAAATATAAATATTTTATATATAAATAATATTTTTTTTCTTAAATATACATGTGTGTTTATATATATATATATATATATATATATACAAAATAATTATACACAGTGCACCCACATATATTATGTAAACACAAACTTTTATTTTGGATGCGATTAATCGCGATTAATCGTTTTGACAGCCCTAATATATATATATATATATATATATATATATATATATGTTGCAATAAACTTCAAATCTATTGTTTCTTATACATAATGTTTGTGAATGTTTTTACATTCATTCATTTTACATTGTAAGTACACAGTATCTTTGTCTTTTTGAAAGATAAAAAAAACCCTCTTCAAATTAAAGTTTGAAGTGTTGTAATTCACCTCGTTGCTGATTCGCTTGACTCATGGCTTATTACACTTTATCGCAGACTTTTTTGTTAAATCCCTATGGGGAAAATTAATGAAAAATACTTCCGGAACCAGTGCCGCTGAGAGGGTGCTAATACACTCCATTGCAAATCACAGCCTCTATAGTGTAAGTGTTAGTGCTCCACACACGCCCACACATAAGATCACACACTCACAAATTGGGTAACACAATTCTGTTCACTGCCCTGATGAAGTGATAGTGCAAATCCTGTTTGACATGTGAGAGTGCCACTGACCTTATTACTAATACTACAACAACAGCTGTAAACAGGCTTGTTTGTGTGAGCTGCTCAAATGCAGGTACCCAAAACACACCGGGTAATCCAAACTTAAACAACAGGTTGACATGTTTAAAATGATTCAGTTTTGCAACCGAGATACTCTTACAAACAAAATAATGCATCATTTTAAACATGATCACCAGTGAGAAAATATGAGTAGTGCTTGACAATGTAAAAGTAATGGTTGCTAGGATTGTTGCTGTGGTGTTGCTATGGTTGTCTGGGTGGTTTATAAGGAATTACTAGGGTATTCTGAGTGGTTGCTAGGGCATTAACTGGTCCTGGGTAGCTGCTAATCTTTAATGAATGTGTTTTGGGTGGTAGCTGGGCATTAGGATGTTTCTAGGATGTTCTTAGTAGTTACCAAGGCATTAGGTCTGGTGTTCTGGGTGGTTGCTAGTGCAAGCATGACCAGGGGGATTCTATTGGTTGTTGAGGCTACAGCGCTAGTAGATTGTTTTGGGTGATTTCTAGGGCATGACTACTCACTTCTGTAGAATGTTTAAAGGGAACCATCGAAATAAAGTGTTACTTTAAAGCTGCAGTCAACCGTTTTTCCAGTTTGTCACATTCACAGAATCATCAACTTTAAGTGAGTTGTGCCTCGGCATGGCACATCGCGGATGAATCCAATGTTTTGAGGAGAGTGGATTCTGGCATTCGGAATCACAGATTCTACTTTTTGAAAGTATGACCAACATAAGTAACATCCACTTTTGTTCTTCTGACCAACTAACTGAAAAAAAAGCATTGCAGGAGATCACACTGATTAAATCTAACAATCGTTTATCATATCATGTCAAACTGTGCAAATCATACTTTGTTCTCAAATTGTTAATGTTAACAACATCAGCACTGTGTGTCAGTTGGGTCGTACCGTTTTCGAATCCATTCAGCCGATTTTCCGATATTTAGAAGAGTTTCATTAACCAGACAGTTAGTTATATAATATATAGGACTCCTCTCGTACAGATTGGGAAGATTATTTGAATGTTCCTCCAGAACTTTGTTAATAAAACATCACATTTTAATGGCTTTGCTCTTCTCCCCCATTTTCGTTCTCTTTCTCCTCTACACACTATTTGGTAGAGGAATAGAAAAACGTGAGGATGTGGGCTAAATCTACTCACATGTATCTAAAGGTTATTTTTATTTTTCTGCGTAGGGAAGAGCTCCCCCCCCCACACACACACACTCACCCACACACACAAGCACATGAGGAAGTGAATGAGCCATCATAGGAAACACATCAGCAATCAGTAGACATATCTGAGGAAAGGCAGTTTGCCTAACAAATGTTTCTTTTTTTAACTTTACAAGTATAAGCAAATGTCCAGTTAAATTAATTTAGATGGATATGATTGATTATTATTATTGTTTATTACATTTTATTAGACATTCTGTTGACTGCAAGTAAGCAATAAGGTACTAGAGACTGCTATATCGTGAATAAGTAACGGCTGAAGGGCGTGAAGCAAAGTGCCTGCAACCCCGTCAGCTGTTACTTATTTACGATACAGCACTTGCCTCAAGTACCTTATTGCTTTTATAAAACGGTTACCCCACAATAAAAATATGAAAGCAAAAAAAAAAAAAAATGTATTGGTGCTACTTTCATGAATTAAAATCGCTAAAGGCCTTCCTTCCACTAGAAAAAAAATAGTCTCTGACCTTGAACAGCAACAACGTTCCAATGTGTAATATGTATAAAAGCTCAAATAAAAGCAACATAAGAACTGCAGTGTTGTGTATTGATAAATAAACCATTAGATGAAGCGGTTTTATCAGCCGATTTTCTAATATTTAGAAGAATATCAGTAACCAGACAGTTTCTGGTCCCATTGACTTCCATAGTAGGATACTATGGAAGTCAATGAGAAGAATATCAGTAACCAGTATCAATGGGACCAGAAACTCATATGTTCCTCAACAGTTTTTGTGCATCCCTCCTCCACCCCGACTTCTCACTCTCGGCTGGTTCCTGTCCCAGCCATGTATTCGGGGGGAGTACTTTGGGTTTGGGCCACATTCTGAGCACAGATACTCATACTCTTTTACTCTATATGATTAGTATATAATAACTAATGAAAAGAAGAAAGGAGATGGGAAAGGAGATGGGCAAAATATGGACAGAGGTTCTGTTTTTTTTTTTTTATAAAGGAAAGGGGATTTGGAAGGTGGTTGGCCCGTGCACATAAATCCATTCAGCCCACTGTCCATCAAAATGGCAGTGGCTGTAACACGGTGGCTGGCCTGCATGTTATCTCCCGACTCACCTGTGTCTGTATTGTGCTCCTTGTATCAATCTCTAGCCTCGGGCTATTCATGGCAGCGTCTGTACACAGGGAGAATCACAGTTCTCAGAATTGCACTGTTAATACAGTGGCTTCATGTGATGGGTGAAACCAGAGGTGTATGAGGTTTCTGTGTGTGTGAGAGAGAGGTGGGGGGGAAGTCCCTAAAATGAACTGTAAAACACCTGCCATTAACATGCAGCACATCCTGATTTTGCAGAGTTAGACTTGTTCCTTAGTCAACACATTTCGTTGATCCTCTAAACCTAACCCTAGCCATAAATTACCTGTAAAATCAAAGGGAAATGATTGGTGAATAACAAATCTGGTTGATTGGAATGTTGTTCCAGGATCAAGATGTTGATCCAGGAACTGTTGCACTTGATGAAATCAGGTTATGCTTAGCTTGCATTTTGTATCTGGATAGTTATTCTTACCACGGTTGCATTCCAAGATGCAATCTTATCCTTGCTTGGTTTCTCCCAAGGTTTTTTCCTCTTCTCGATTCTGTCACTTGATTGTTTTGGTTCCTTGATATTTTCGGCTTTGTCACCTTTGGCTTTTGGCTTGCTTTATTGTAACCAATATTACTGATCTGCCTGCATTGGCATCATTATATGAGAACTGAAATGAGCTGGACGATGACATCACTGTTTTCTCCAGAGCTGCTAAATATATAAATGAACTAAATTAATAACTTTTTTTACAACAAAAATTAATAAACGGGATTTACTGGAAAGTAATAAACTGAAAAAGCTGGACTATATGAATATATACTTAAATAAACTTTAGAAATAAAGGTGACTTGACTTACTCAACAAATTGTAAAACAATACTTAGGGGCTGTGTTGTATCACTAATAAGTATTAAGAATATTAAAACATTAAAATAATATTCTAAAAAATATTAAAAAAAACATTTTCATTGAATATCAAAACCAATGATATATAATTTAATATATATATATATATATATATATATTACATAATTTTAAAAACATTGACATATCATTCGAAATAATAATTTAATGAATTTTCAAAACACTGACAAATAATTCAAAATAATAATTTAGCTTTTTTAAAAGATGGATAATTAAATATATATATATATATATATATATATATATATATATATATATATATATTATAAATAAATATATAAATAAATAAATTTAAAAATAAATTTATATAAATATATAAATATTTGGTCTATTGTGTTTCCATATTCACTCCCATAAAGATACTATGTAATAGTGGAAAAAGGCCCCAGCAAAAAAAAGAGAAATTGCTGATTCCAGTGGGAATTAATTGGATATGTTTATTAAATCACATGATCAGACTACAATTGCTATGTTTATGTTGTCTTTTTCACAATAATAATAATAATAAGAAGAAGGAAAAAACCTGCAAGAACCAATTTAGTAGGTCTAGAAAACCATGACAACACAGTCTGACAGATTGATGATTATTAGTAGCACAACCTCATTTTACTGGTCTAGTGACATGCACAACAAAATGTATTTACTTTAGCTTATTTTGTGTAACTTAAGGTCAGAATCCATCCCTGACCACCTCTTGAATGTACTTTAACTTTTGCTTTGTGATTTAACTTTTAATGTAGTTAAATCCAATTATGATCCAATCACCAAAAACCAGGTGTGAAGGGGGCCAAAGAGCAGCAGCATGCGAAAGACATGCATCTGTTCACAATACACAGACAGCTTGAGCAGTGTCGTAATTCAATTCACAGTATCTCTCCTCCATGCAGTAAACAAACCATTTTTCTTATTTGGAGATAGCATTAAGACAGATGCTCCAGTGTTTCAATGCAAAAGGACATGAGGACCATTCTGTGACTTGTTAGTGGTCAGGAGAATGTGTGATAGGTGGTAGATAATAACATTTAAATAACAAATCCACCTTTTTTGCGATTTAAACAGCTGAAAAGGGGTCGGCCCTCGCGGAACGAGCGCACAAATACGAATTAAACACTATTAGATGGTAAACAGTCGCCTCTAATGTAATATAGGACCTTCCGCTCAATGAATAGCTAGGTACTTACTGAGGCAGAAATGCCCGTGTAAATTTGATCTCACTCTGTTTAATGGCTAATTGGCATATTTGCTGGAATTTGCCCTCTGGAATTTCCCAGATACTGCTTATGCAGCCCGTTGTGGGGAGGTTACACAAAAAGGGAAAGTAAAAGCAGAAGGGGTGATGTGACAAAGCGAAAGTGAAAGCCACGATCTGAGAGTAATGTAGAAATATAATGAACTCATTCGAGGGATTCCCAGTTAATGTCATGGCACACACACACACACAAAAAAAAGTTTAGGTTTTTACCACGTGCTAGTTAGTTTGCAAATACAGGTGGGGCACGTATATACCATAGCGTCATGACTGTGTGTGGGGACAGCAGGTGCTTTCCAGGGTCAGTGTCGATGCAGAACTAACAGTGGCCAAATGCTGGTGAAACACAACTATGTTCCTCTGAAGGGAAGTAAAGGGAATGTTTGATGGATTAAAGTCCCATGCATAGGGACTTTACTGTTGGTGATGGTGAAAAATCCTGGCTTAAAGGGATAGTTCACCAAAAAAAGATGTCTTATGTTGATATATTCTTTCTCATTTCTTAAAAAAGGAGATATGAAAGAAAGAAGGATCATGCTGATCTTTACCACTCACAAAAGCATAGTGACCACAGGCTGTTTAAAAAATTGAATATAGATAGTTTAGAAAGCATAAATACCAGATTTTGTACACACTAAAAAATGCTGGGTTGTTTTAACCCAACTTTGGGTCAAATATGGACTAACCCAGCCGTTGGGTTAAATTTTTACATTACATTTTTAACCCAACATTTTGGGTTTGTCCATATTTGACCCAAAATTGGGTTAAAACAACCCAGCATTTTTTAGAGTGTAGTCATACAATAGGTTTGAGTAAGAACCACAACAAAATGTAAAGGAAAAAGCCATTTATTCCCTCTTCTTCTGAGTTTCTTCTGTAGAACAAAACAATTTTGAAGACATACAGAGTAAGTCAATGGGGTCCAAAACCACATTGCTCCTAACTGCCTTTCATTATATGAAAAAATATATATATTGTTCATTGTGGGGTAATTTTTTCCTTTCATCCTTTATTTAAACTGATTGACTATGAAAATCAATAGTCAATCAGACTATTTATCTAAAAGGATGTTTTAACTGCATCAAGATGTGCAGAGTGAGAAGTTGCACATATGGCAGCAAACTTTGTTTGCTGACCAAATAGTTTATTATTGTGACATGCCAGTCAGGCCTTATGCGTAACATCTAAGAAAACTTCCGCGAGCTGAGTGACCTTTTGGCCTATTGACCCTCCAGCACACTAAGGCTCAAAGCTAAAGTCAAGATTATTTTCTTGCCTTCATCTTTGCCCGAGTTGAACATCTGTCTCTTAAAAAGCAATGCCATATGCTGCCATTGTCTCGGGAGATTCTTATCTCGGCTTACTGATCGATGAAGACGGCCAGATTAAAGCAGCAGACGTGTTTTGGATAATAGCAGTGTGTGTTTAATGAGATAAAAGTTACCTCTAGTGTGGAAACTCACGAAAAAACTAAAAATAATTTGTAATAGAAATTTTCACAGCCGGCAATACTGTTTAGTCAAAGCTTTCAGTTTAATAGGAAGAGGAAAAAGGAATGTTTGTGTAAAGTTGCCGATGTGTGAAACTGTACTGAGCGAGTAATTTTGTGATACATCGATTTATTAAGCAATACAATATAACATTTCTCTTCTTCTGGCTCTCTCACTCTCTCTCTGCCTACCCTCCCCTCATCCCAGCTTGTGATGCTCATCAGTTGCCTTCTGAATGGAGAACAATAGGGCCTTTTGAGGATATAAATCTCACTCTGTGTTCAGGCATGAAATCTGGGCAACCAAACAAAAAGGGCCATTGAGTGTTGCGAAGAAAAAAACAAGAAAGAGATAAGATGCCCCACGTTGAGTATAGCAGAAACCAGTCAACTGCCCTAGGTCGTATCTTAGAGAGAGAGAGAGAGAGATATGCTATTAAGAATCAGAAATAGACAGAGTTTGGAGTGGGTCACGCACCTCCCCTTGATGTCCTCCCCCGTGCTCTCACTTCCATCAGGGCCGGAGTTTGCTCAGAGGACACCGGAGCAATAACATGTGCCGACTTCTCTTCCAGACAGCTGAGTTTAAAGTTTAAAAGTGCACTCGGTCTCAAAGTTCTTGCCTCTCACACCCTGAGGAGACCGGTGTCTTCTGCTGAGTCATGGAGTCCTGCCGGTGGTCCTACACACAATAACATAACCTAAATAATTATCATAGCTCGAATCAATCACATGCTAGCTCACATGCTCCCGAGAGCAAATGCATGGCACACACAGACATGTTTATCTGACCATCTAGTGGCATCTCTTTTACAAATCACTGATGCAGAGAAAATGTTAAGCTCGATTATAGGGTCAGCTATGTGGACGGAAGGGCATGATATTCATTATTTATTTGTGGTGATTCAGCTTCTAATCTAACTTGTAAATATTTGAATGTTTTTATTTAGCTATTAAGTTTCCTAAAGAGTTTCAAGGTCCTGCCTTCCTTGTGACTCTCAAGAGTGAGAGGGCGTTGATGTTTCACTTCTATGTATTAATTGATTCAAAACATTGAACGACAAATCGTCATCACTCAAGAATTTAACATCCTATGCCACTGCTCATTTATTTATTTTTTTTATAAATAAAATTTAAGGCATTGATAATGTTACAAAAGTTTTCTCTTTCAAATAAATGTAGTTCTTTTGAACTGTACTTTCTATAAAATAAAATAAAAACCCTATCACGGTTCCCATAAAAATATTAAGTGACACTTTTGAGATGTTTCTTGAACACCAAATCAGCATATTAGAATGATGAAGACTGGAGTTGTGATGCTGAAAATTCAGCTTTGCCAACATGAATAAATTATGCTACAATAAATGAAAACAGAGAACAGTTTTTTTTTTAAAATTTGTAATAATATTTCACAATATTTTTGTTTTTACTGGATTTTTGACCCAATAAATGCAGCCTTGCTGAGCATAAATCTTACACCAAACTTTTGAACGCTAGAGGTCAATTCCTGTTCATTATTACGTATTGCTCTGTTGGTGCACATAAAATAAAATAATTGAATAAAAATGTTCCCCTTTGGGTTTCCTTACATCAAACATGAAACGAAAGATTGAGATATTGCCACCGAGATGGGCAGCAAATCAGCTCAGAAGCCTTTTAAAGGCACCAAGGGGGATCTTGAAAACTCAGAGGAATGTGAACTCTGCTCACTTGACCTTTAGGTCACAGTGGTAACCAGTGAGCCAACCAGAAAACTCTGCTTTAGTTGGAAACAATTCTATTAGACTCGAATGTGTCATTTATTCTTTCCTTGGTGAATTTCCCCCAGCTTTCACTGCACTGGACTCTGTAAAGTCAGCATCTTGTTTCAGTTGAGTTCATAATGCTGTTGGGCGATCAACCCCCACATTCACACCATCACCATCCTCCTCTCTCGCTCCCTGCTGTGGCCAAAACAGTCACAGAACTGAACAGTGACTGAGACTAGTTCTCACCTGCCCTGCCCGGTCTGATGTCCCTATCATTGGCATATCAGCACACCCATTGACATTCATGTGCGAGATGTTGCTTCTGCAGGAGCTATTTGTTGTCTGGCCACACAGCTCCGCAGGGATTAAAACACCAAGCCAAAGAAGACTCTCTGGATGGAAGGTGTGAACTGCAGGCCTCACTGTGGAGGACGCCGGCCATTTACTCTTGCTTCTAACTTTCGAATTATCTGGCGACAATAAAGGCCTTTCAGCCATCGGGAAAGGGGAAAGCGAGAGTCTGACGCACGGATGATGAGGTGATGTGTCCTGACCCGTCATCAAGAAAATGAACCACATCACAAAAGCTCCGGGCACAAGAAAACTCCCCCTCCTCTCCATCGCACCCATCCCCCAACTCTCTCCCTGGAGAAAAAAGAGGAGACTGTTTCAATATATGAGCTTATTCATTACATTCTCTCATCTGACACACAGAAAACGTATTCTGCCCCGTTCCCCCCTCCCTGAGGTTCTGAGAAAGTGGCGAGACGCATATGCGGAGAAACATTCTTCATGAGCGATTGCATGCCTTGCATTCCTCCACAAACAGTTTACACTTTATGTCATTTGACAAGGCCGAAGAGAAAAAAAAAATGAGGGCTGCGTGAAGAAGGAGGAAAAAAGAGATAAAGATTTATAAGTTGTGTATTATATCTCAGGGAATCCTTGGTTGCACTTTGAGAAGATCTGATTATCGATATAAAAATGTGAGAACTAATATAACAGTGTTTCTTTACGGGCCCAACTGAAATGGGTCACAGGTCTGTTCTCATGCTAAATGCACATAATAAAATGCAACTAACCATAAAATCTTATATAGATCGTAAAATAAACCGGCTTATTGACTTTTCAAAGGGAGACATTTCTCGCCATATCTGTTCGTAAAGCCAAAGGTTATGAGTCCAATCAAACTTTATGGTAGTTTGGTGCAGATTCATCTGTAACTTATTAATGTGGCTAATATTAAAACATAGTTTGGCCTTTGTTCCTTGTTTACCAGCCTGGTAAATCACACTTTTGCTGTTGTTTATGCACACTTATGCCTATGTCATATTAATATATTTGTTTATTACGCCAATAAATACATATACAAATAAATGTCAATGTTTCAAGCTGAAAATATTTTTTTCATGCATTGATATCTGATTCAACACCGCATCATATTGACATTATACACATTAGCCCGAATGTAAGTAAGATATACAATATAATATCTAACTGTTAATTAATTTCATTAGCCAATTATCATGAACAGTTTAATGAAGCGTACAAGTTGTTTATCAGAGAAGTGGGTAAAAGTATGCACTTATATTAATCATTGAATGGCACTGTTGTTTTGAGGACAGTGAGTCGAGTATGTAGGACTATACAGAGTGGAATACATTCACCACAGACATGCCATAAATGCTTTAGTTCTAGTGTGAGGGTGAATGGGTTCAATTAAACTTGCACCCCATTGCTTTCAGTAAGCAGAGAATTCAACAAGTCACCCTGTTGGTTCCCTGTTCTTTCTAGTTTGATGCCATTTTCTATTTCCATGGACGTAAAGTGGAATCAAAGAGGGGTGGGACATGGAGGGTTCGATAAGTGGGCGGGGCCGTGCCTCAGATTGGTTCCAGTTCCCGAGGCACGCCCATGGGCGGGGCTTTTGGTTATCTTGAAGCGCTGTGGAACTAGAACTGGTAGTAGTAGGTCGCCTTCGACGCTCACGGGTGGAAGACACTGGATCATCTCAAGGTTTCCTTATAAAGGAAAAAAAAAACACCAACTTTCCTCGCGCCTTTGGATGCACGTTACGCCATTTGGCCTGGATTATTCTTCCACCTACCTGAATTTGAGTTCTTTTTAATTTACTTTAAACCCACATTAAGCATAATGGGATCCCAGGCATCAAAGGGAGGAGTGGCTGTGGAGGGGAAAGCCGCCGCTGCTGACCCGGCTGCCGTCAAGACTAACGGACAGGTAATTCATCTCCCCATCCGCGACACACCCACATCTGACCAACAAGTGTTTCGGCGAGAGTTGAAAGTCAGCCATTTAAGCATCACTCTGAGTGTGACGAAAAAGACGGTGATTTTAATGGGAAAACAACGAAATAGAAGTAACTTATAGCATTTATTCATTGTCTTATTTATCATTTCATGTCTCGTGGCAGTGGCAGGCAGGACAACCGAACGGTTTCTTTCGAGAGAATCACATTAGGCTATTTAAACACGGGCTCCTGTCTTAGCTGAAAGCGTTTTTTTACATGTTCACGATTGATTTCTGCCGTTATAGTCCGTTTCTAGCGCTTGGAGACGGTCGGTGTTGTTGCCATGCGATCTCCATTAATGCCAGTGTAGGAGGATGCTGCACGTATTCACTATGCATGGGTTAACAGCAGGGGGTTGCGACCAATCTGGAAAATGTGGTTGTAATTGGTTTATTTGAGAATATAGTTTTGTTTTTCAATTCTTTTTTATTTCAGTACTTTGTACATTCTATTCAATACATTTTTGTGTTAGTTTATCATTTGTCTTTTTTATTCATTATATAAAAATAATAAAAATGAAAATCGTGTGAGGTTATGTCGGGTTCTGCTTGTTGTTGTTTTTTCTATGAAGCGCGTGGAGTCTTAATTTGCAGACGCACGAGCTTTAAAGTCTAGACATTGAGACGAGAGTCCACACTTGGTCAAGCTTTTGAGGTTTTATGTGACGAAACGTCTTTCTTATCAATGAGTGTACTTATATTTTAGGTTACTTTTTTTAAATCGACGTTTGTATTTATTCTATCGTCGATGGATACATGGTGAATGAAACTCAATAAAATTCTCCATCGTGCTTCGCTCGAGCTCAGTCTTTTGTTCCAAAGCTGCCGTCTCGTTTCGCATTGTGTGTGTTCGCCATGGCTCTATCGCCCTCGCTCGGTGGTGTGTGGTACTGCAAGGCGTCACCTCGAAGACATGCATTATTTACGTGACGGGTCACTGATGTGTCGTCGACGATTGAGGGAATGCCCTGCTACATATGTGTACATTGTAGACCCGTAGTGAATATTCAAACATATTGGTGTCTGTTACACTATTTTTTAATGCAAATTTTGTTTTTCCTTTTCTCAGGAGAACGGCCACGTTAAGACCAATGGCGATGTCTCTGCCAAGGCAGAGGGAGACGCCGCCACCACTAACGGTTCTGCAGAGGCAGCCAAGGAATCCGAGGCTGGGGCCGGCGATGCCATCGAGCCTGCACCCGCCGCCGAGGGAGAGCCCGCCAAACCAGAGGGTGAGGCCACCAAGGAGACCCCCAAAAAGAAGAAGAAGAAGTTCTCCCTGAAGAACTCCTTCAAATTCAAGGGCATCTCGCTGAAGAAGACCAAGAAGAGCGCTGAGGTGAAGGAAGAGGCTGCTGCTGCTGCTCCGGCTGCCGAAGAGAAGCCAGAGGAGAACGGGGCGGCCACTGAGGAGAAGAAGGAGGAGGAGGCCAAGGCCGAGGAGACACCCGCCCCCGCCGAGACCCCCAAGGCCGAGGAGACCGCAGCCAAGGCTGAGGAGCCTGCTGCCCCCAAGGAAGAGGCTGCTGCTGCTGCTGCTGCACCTGCTGCTGAGCCCACAAAACCAACAGAGGAGACCAGCTCAACACCTGCACCATCCGAACAGAAGGAGTGATTGTACTTCACAAAGGACTTTGTGAACTGTTTTTCCAAGAAAAAATATATATTTATATATATGTGTATATGTATACATATGTATATATACATGGATATATGTATATGTATATATACACATGTATGTGAAAAAAAAAGACTCCTCGTGCCACTTTCTTCAAGATTAATAACAAATGACAGACTAGATTCACTAGTTCACTTCCCTGATTATGGCTCAAAGATCTGGAATTCCGAGCGAAAGCCGAAACCTTTTTGGAAGCAGGATGTCTGTGCAAGAGTGAGTTGAGGATGGAATCAAGGAGGAGCATCTTTCAAGCCCACCACTGAATAGATGCGACTAAACTGATGAATTGTGCAAGATAAACATCACCACATATAATGACTGTTAAAAAAAAAAAGGAAATCGAAAAAGACTTGCCAACTTTCTACATTCCTATATTTTAACCCAAATTTAAGTATTTTGTGGTGTATAGAGAACCATTTTAAATATCCAGAAGGCTTTGTCTCGTTTGTTTGAAATCGCATTTTAATTTTCATCTTGGCTTTAAAAAAACAAAAAAACAAAATAAAAACACATTTGAGCTTGCTATGTTCACATTTGAAGTTTTAAAAGAAGCAGAGTTGTTATGTGTTAAATGTGAGCCTTGATCTGCTTTTTGGTCTCTGTAAATACATTTGACCAATTTTGTTCTTTATTTTGCTAATGTTTAAAGATGTTACTGGTTTTATTGTAAAGTTGATAATGGTAAATAAATGTTGGTTACCTACAGATGTTCACTTTGTGTTTGTCCTTCTTCACAGTGGCTATGTTTTTACAGAAGTCACTCACTCATGAGCCACTTTATACATTCAGACACTTCAAATTAATAGAAAAACTCATACTAACCGTTCCATACAGACGCTCTACGACTAGTCGAAAACCTAACAAGTATGTGGCCATGTTTAAATACTATGTTAAATCAATTTACTTTACTTCATATTAAAGTATCTTGAAGACTGAGGTACCATTGTAAAAGCCCAATTCCCTTAAAAAAATGAGCAAATCTCAGTAAAATTATATAATTAAATAATCAGTAGTCATTTGTATTTCATTACATGCCTATGCTTCACATTTCATTCATGGTCCATTCAACCTCAGACGATTTAGCTTGACAAAAAAAAAATCAGTTTTTAATGGGTAAACTTTTTTCATATTATCACGTGGAAGATTTCTGTTAGGATGATGGTATTTCATTTGTAAAAATAAATGTAAATTCAGGGGATACTAAAAGTGAAAAAACATTGTAGGCTATGCTGTTCTATTTTTCACCTTTACTGTCTTTGGATGAGTAACCATCACGTTGTAATATATATATATATATATAATTTAATAATATATATGTATTATTAATTTATTTCCCCCGTCTGTCTCTGGTAACGGCAACAGATTTATCGCTGGGGATTAGGGAATCAAATTTAATCTTTTGGCGCCATCGTGTGTCAGATTGCAGTATTGCATTTACATTAGTTTCATCGTGACTTGTGGACTGTGCAAATGTTTCGAAATATTTATTGCAGTGTTGGGTTTCTTTAAAAGGCTGTTTTGTTTCATTGCATCTCCATTCTGATTAAACAAACGCTCATGTTGTGTGTGTGTTAAAGCGCCATCTCTTTGCGTTTTAATGCAAACAGTCAAATTTAAGCATTGTATTGCAACATTGAACACTCTCTCTTAATCCTTTTTGACACCATTTCTCTTTATCACCCTGCACTATACTAAACCAAACCTGGGTTTCAAACCTGGATTACTTTGGCTGTGTAATGTCAATTTTTTCCACTTGTGTTTATATTTATTTATTCATGTGGTGCAAAATTCCCAAACATTTTTGTAGCCCAAATATTTGGCCTAAAATATTTACTTGAAGTTTATCTTAGATTAAGTGTGTCTGAAGTTAAAATGTCAATACATTGTCAACACATTTAGATCTTCACAGCTCTCTGACATTGACTCTCATGACAGTGTTTTAATTAACTTTTTTCATGATCCCCCATTCAGCCCTTCACAAACCCCAGTTTGGGAAACCCTGACTCAAGTAATGTTATGTAGAATATATTTTCTCTTTATATCTTTATGAGCCATTCCACCAAAAGGGTGACATTTCTGTCCCCAGGACATTATATAAAATTACATGAAAATTAACTCTAAAAAACATTTTATTATTAAGCAAAATGTCATGCATATTAAGCTAACTACAAATTTAAAACGTATAATTAAAAACATTAATAAAAACGACACAGAACAAAAAATAGCATTTTCTATACATGTCCCAACTTTCTATCTCTAAACTTTACCATGAAAAATTATGATTAAAATCCTGCAGAAATCTGATTATTATTTTTTTTTTTGCATTGTTGTGTGACACTATATCCAAACTGCTTTAAAATGAAAAAAGAAAAAAAAAAAACATTTGATCTAATATTTTAGATAAAATACACATTTTAGTCATGTCCCTGGGTTTTCACTCAGTCCTGTTAGATTATTACATTCCCCCTCTGAAAAACGTTGAATATTCCCCAAGACACATTTTCAACAGTAAGTTGCAGCTGGAACTTCTGAAGGCAACGGGGCGATTATAAGTCACTCCTCTCATTTTCATTTCTGTATATTTGATGAAATTGTAACTATGAATGAGAAGGTCAATCTCAACATACAGTCCTGTTACCTAAACTTTTTCTTAGATTTGAGTTTTTTATTTTATTTTAAAAATATTAACTTTTGGTAAGGCACTAGAAATGGCTCAGTGTCCTCACGCTATTAGCATCAATGCTATGTGGCCATATGCCATATATTTGATAACTTTTTGCTTAAAAACTCAATCCTGTTACTTTCAGTCCTGTTAGTATTTTTTCTTTTTCTAAAAAAATAAAATTAAACCACTTTTTTATCAGTTTTGGTTGGCCCATAATTTATACAATTATTTAATGAATTAATTCTAAAAAAAAAGAGATAAGCTTGAGGCTTGAGTTGTCTTTAAAATGAAAAAATGCCTTTTTTAAATCAAAATACACCTTGCTTTAATAGTGATTTTATTGGCACAAATATCTTTTTTTTTTAAACATACAACCAACAATTTCTTTAAAATAAACACTTTCTTGTGGGGAAAACAAAGGAATTAATTGACATGCTTCTAAACTTGCTTTTAAATGGCACATGATTTTCAGTAACAGGATTGAGAAAACATGCATCCATATTCTGCTTAAAACTTGTAAAAAAATAAATAAAGTAGTTGCCATGAGATTGACCAATACACATTTTGAATAGTTAAATATGTGTAGTATTAGATTCAATGTTGAACAAGATCAAAAATAAAGTTTATTTTTGAAGAGTTAAAACAAGCAAATGTCACCCGTTCGGTGAAATGGCCCTTATATCAATATGGTAAATAATTGTATCCAAATCTATGACAAACAAGTTAGGTCAAAAGTGATCAAAAAGTTGTCAGACTAGGCCTTCGTGTAAATGTTGCTTATTACAATTTTCATTATGTAATTTGTAATCGGTAATGGACTATAATTTGTAGGCCTAAGTAATTTTTTGAGTGCTGGTACTTAATTTTTCTGCTATCATTGCTGAGAAAAAAAGTTTTGAGTAGGCTAGCAGCTACTTCCTGCTATCGTTTATGAGTTTATAGAAGAAAAAGTCTTGAATAAACCAATTAGAATTGATAGTCATAAATAAACAATTAAAATTATTCCGTGATTGTTATATTTTAGTCTGTAACTCTCGCAGATGTTTAAACAGCTGTAACTAGACCTAAATACTTGATTAAGATAGCAAGTGAAATGATTGGCGGAGAAAATCAAGACTCACGCCCTCCGTGTTGGAATTTGAACTGTGATTGGCTGAAAGCTACCCGAGACAAGTTGCTATTGAAGTTCCTCAGTGCGCAGAAAGCCCGGCAGGCGCAGGCTGTAATTGGAGGGTAAAATGGCGCTGAGTTCTCAAGGAACAAAGAAGAAAGTTTGCTATTATTATGACGGTAAGATTGCATTTTTACGGATGAAATATCGAGCGTTTATTTGGAAATGAAACATGTTCTGGATAAATTCTGCACAATGCTGAAGTTCCTTTCAGTGCTGCTTAATTGTTAGCCGGGTTTAGCCGCACGGTGCTCATGCTAGTGTTAGCTTAGCGTGCTATCTGCTCTTCATCCTGTTGTTCTTATTCACTGTTAGCAGCAAGTCTACATCATGCAGTTAACACCAGCAAAAGTCACTGCTTTTTTGCAAGTGCGATATATTGCATACACATTTCCACTTGTATCCTTTATCTCCGGCTAATAGCGTCGATAAAATTAGCTTTACACTACGGGCCGTGAGAGTTCATATGAAATGAGCTCGTTGCTTTCATTGGTGTCTTCACTGCTAATTGTAGCATCACTCCAAGCGTGTGTAAATGATGCTCTCGTTTTTAATCGTTTTAGCTGTTTTTTCATGCTTTTTACCCCTTTCTTCCCTTGTAGTCCCGTATTGTGTTGTGGATTGTGATAATATTAAAAATCATCAGGTTGAATCTTGCAGTTGGCTTTGTGTCTTGTTCAAGGCCTGTTTGAAACATTAAATTATTGCTGACAGATTAGAACAATCAGATTTTATTTGGACATTTTAGTCTTCCATTAAATCAAGAGAATCAAGCAATATTCTGTTTATGATGACTATTATTATTTTCTACAGGAGATGTTGGGAATTACTACTATGGCCAGGGTCATCCGATGAAACCCCACAGAATCCGGATGACCCACAACCTCCTGCTCAACTATGGGCTCTATAGGAAAATGGAAATTTATGTAAGGAAATGCATCACTACTTTTTATATTTTAGTTTAGTTTGTTTGTTTGCTGAGCTAATTTCTTAATTTGTTTGCACATTTAGCGTCCTCATAAGGCCAATGCTGAAGAAATGACCAAGTACCACAGTGATGACTACATCAAGTTCCTTCGTTCCATCCGCCCGGACAACATGTCTGAGTACAGCAAGCAGATGCAGAGATGTGAGTTGATGTGTTGTTTTTCTTTACTCAAGATAATCAGTTGTAAAGTCTTAAATGAAAAGACTGCAGTATATTTAATTGCAGTTTCTTTACTTTGGATTTTTCATGTCTTGGATGTACAGTGAAGTTGTTTTGTTCTCTTTTACAGTTAACGTTGGGGAGGATTGTCCAGTATTTGATGGCTTATTTGAGTTCTGTCAGCTCTCAACAGGTGGATCTGTTGGTAAGTGTTTTTTTTCCTCTCTCTCTCTCTCTCGCAGAGAGTCTGCTTAAGGTTTGCTTACTGGGTTTGTTTGGCAAAGTTAAATGTTTTTGGGGTTTTTTTCCTTCTAATTCTCAGCTGGGGCTGTGAAACTCAACAAACAGCAGACAGACATCGCCATTAATTGGGCAGGAGGCCTTCATCATGCCAAGAAATCGGAGGCGTCTGGATTCTGCTATGTCAACGACATCGTACTGGCCATTCTGGAACTCCTCAAGTATGCTCTTTACATAGAAAAGAAATTCTGAAAGAAGTCTCTTATGTTTACCCCGGCTGTCCTTACGATCGAAAGTTCAGTAAAATCAGTAATGTTGTTAAAATCTAATTCCTGTGATGGCAAAGTTCCATTAGTACTAGCTAGTATAACTCACAAAAAAACAACTTATTTAAATAACCTGTTGTCCGGATGTACATGTAAACCAATAAGCCGGCAACACAAGTAAACCACGCTTACAGGACTTTATTAATAAATCAGCTTATTACCCGGCAGTGACGTCATAATGTAAAGATCTGCCTGTCTGGCTCAGAGTATTTAATTTATTCTGTTGTGATTTTAAATAAAGCATTAAACTGAAGAAGAGTAGGTCATATATTATCCTCCCATGCAGTTACAGATGCAGCACATTAACCGTAATCGTACGCTGCTGCTGCACGTGAAGAGAGCACTTGAATTTTTTTTTTCTCTCTTGACCCCAAAAATAATTTTGCGACATATTTCCTCCATTACTGCAAAACGCTCAATGTCTGGATGCACTTCAAGGGTCACTTCACCAATTTGTATCTGTAGGAACCTTATTTAAGTCTTGTTTTGAATGGTCATGGTTTATTCCCTGTGATGGTTATTTTCTGTCTTTTCTCAGTCAAGAGAGAGCCACATTAAAAAAATTTACATTTCGACTACATGTATGACTCACTTTCAATAAAGATTAATGTTGAAATGGGTGACATGCTCCTTAAAACCCACAGTAAGGACGCGTTCCTGTCACATATCTCACATGCACACTTCAATAAGCTGATGTAAAGCAGTTTACGTGCCAGGCAAAATTAGTGTAAGGGGCAAACATCTAGCTTTGACGATCAGTTTATTCTAAGCTGTTTATGACCATATTTTGATAAAGGGAAATGAGCAACAAAGTGGCATATAGTGGCTGCTGAAAATTCAGCTTTGGTCAGTACATTAAAATAGAAATTGGATATTTTAAAATGATTCCATTTTTTTTAGAACCTTTTTCTGTATTTTTGATCAAATAAATGTGAGATGTGTGTACAAATTTCATAGAATTCGAGTTTGAGCTCTTGTGCTTAGAATATTTTTTAATTATTTAAAACATATTTTGAAATTTAAGCAAAGCCTTCTGTAATCTTTCCAGGTACCATCAAAGAGTGCTTTACATCGACATTGACATTCATCATGGTGATGGAGTTGAGGAAGCCTTCTACACGACTGACCGTGTCATGACTGTGTCCTTCCACAAATACGGAGAGTATTTCCCTGGTACCGGAGACCTCAGAGTAAGTCCCTGCAAGTTAAATGACTTTGATAAAGTGGGCATGCAATTAAATATCCTTATTTTCTTTTTGTAGGATATTGGTGCAGGGAAGGGAAAATACTACGCTGTAAATTACCCGCTCAGGGATGGTATCGATGATGAATCCTATGAAGCCATATTCAAACCTGTACGTTTGTAAACGTTTACGTTCCATAAGTCTCATTGCCAAAATGTTCTTATCATCTTAAATTGCGGTGAAATGATTGAGTATTTCTGAATGTCCTGCAGATCATGGCCAAAGTGATGGAGATGTACCAGCCCAGTGCTGTGGTGCTCCAGTGCGGCGCTGACTCTCTGTCTGGAGATCGGTTGGGCTGCTTTAACCTCACCATTAAAGGTATCAAACTTAATCTAACCCCCTCTAAGGGCAAGCTCACACTACAGAACTATAATGGCGCTTTTCCACTACACAGTACCAGCTCTGCTCACCTTTGTTTGGTTTTCCACTGTGTAAAAGTTGTACCTGCTTTTGGGTACTTGGAGTATCGCCAGATGGAGTATCAAGAATATTCCGGCCATGTTTAAATAGTTTGGCCAGAGATAGTTTCTAAACTTACTACTATTATTATGGCAACTCGGAAGAATACGCCGTGGTCAAACGAGGAGGTGCAGACTTTCCTTTGTTTAGTGGCCGAAGAGAAGATCCATTTTGTGTCAGTGCTGTCTGCAATGGAAAACGGACCGAAAAGCGAGTCGAGTCGAGCTGGTACTGGCAATGGAAAAGCGCCATACGACTAACTGAATTAACTATACTGAATGAGTATCTGCAGCCATTACAAGAACTGCTTTGGCTTGTGAGCTTGCTTTAAAGCTACGGATATTTGTGTCTAACCAAACCCCATGTGGTTTTTTTCAGGTCATGCTAAGTGTGTGGAGTACATGAAGAGCTTTAACCTGCCCCTGCTCATGCTGGGAGGTGGAGGCTACACCATCAGGAACGTGGCCCGCTGCTGGACCTATGAGACGGCTGTAGCGCTGGACAGCACTATTCCCAACGGTGACGCTCTCTGATTGTTGTTTCGCTTGATTGTCATGTTTTGTTATTTCGATGCTGAACAGCCTTTAACTTCTTTTGTTACATCAGAGCTCCCGTACAATGACTACTTTGAGTATTTTGGACCCGATTTCAAGCTTCACATCAGCCCCTCCAACATGACCAATCAGAATACAAATGACTATCTGGAAAAGATCAAGTGAGTGGAATGATTAGCTACACATACTCCATTCAATTCTCACTTGTGTATTGCACTTTTCGCAATGCATATTGTCGCAAAGCAGCTTTATAAAAAATGCGTATCTACATTTTATTTCATCAGAGGTACAGTTCTAAGATGGTACAAATGCAATCTCAATTGGGTTTGTGCTTTGGTTTTCTAAATTAAAACAAACTGATTTGAGTCTGATATGCTAATTTAAGCTTGTATAATTAAAAACCCATGACATATCTGCAGCTTGTACATTGAGATGGTTTGATATTTTCTTTTTTTTTCTCTACAGACAGCGGTTGTTTGAGAATCTGCGCATGTTGCCTCATGCCCCAGGGGTTCAGATGCAGGCGATCCCAGAGGATGCTGTTCAGGAAGACAGTGGAGATGAGGAGGACGACCCTGACAAACGCATCTCCAGTGAGTGCCAGCTTTATTCCCTTGTTGTTGTTGATCTCTTATCACTAACTGTCAAACATGAAAAGATGCAAAATTGAACATCTTGACTTGTCGTTGTGGATTGATTTCATGCGCACTGATTAGGGTGACCACCATCGAACAAACCAAATGTGGGACAATTATAAGTTTGTGTGGGACAATATGGGACATGTTACCAACACTAAAACATACCCTGAAACTGTTATATATATTATATAGACACAAATAAACGGACATTTAGGGTAGGTCTTTTTTTTTTTTTGGTCTCTGAAAAACTACAGAAACTGAATAAAGTAATCCATTGTAATAATACTGGATAGTCTTTTTAGTCCAGACTGAATTAAATACATAGGCTATTAATTCTGATTGCTTACAATTAATTCTATGTTGTTATGACAACTGAATTAATGACAGACACATATGGCTGCGTTCAATTTAAGAACTATAGCACGGGGATCTATTACTGTCTCATTATAGTTCTGTCTGTCTGTCTGCCACACGCATTTAATGCTAATTTAAGACATAACCGACTGTCTTTACGAGGTTGTTCACCAAAACCAGAGTTTTGACATAATTTTGCGTGTTTTTAACTGTTAAAGCAATATATAAAACTTTTGTTTCTGGCGAGCTGTTTGTGAGGCGAATTTAGGCTTTACTGTATGCAGGCAGTGAAAGACATCTGAGAGTGCGCAAACACGGGATGGTTTAACATTGCTTGAATGTTTAAACGTTGATAAAAGTTAGTTACTATCATAGGTACCGATGCAATGCTGGCCCGATTGTGCAAGTGAATATTCCGTCATGTCCCGACTCCTAAACGTGAGTGTGTATCGACAGCGCTTGCCTAGAGAGAGGAGATGCAGAAAACTACGCAGCAAAAGTAATACGCAAAATGCTTTCTTAAAAAGGCAAAAGAACGCATGCACGTTTTCTTAATATGATAATTAAAAAAACAATAGACTGATGAAAATGCGGGAGATTTCCTCAATATGCGACGTGCGGGACAAGGGGTGAAAATGCTGTGCAGTACAACGCAAAGCGGGACAGGTGGTCACCCTAGCACTGATGCTTTGATCTGAGTGCCTTTATGGAAACGCTCAGATCTAAGCTCATAGAACGAATGCATGTTGCTTTTCTTGTCTCCAGTCCGTGCCCATGACAAGCGGATAGCCTGCGATGAGGAGTTCTCAGACTCTGAGGACGAAGGACAGGGCGGCCGGAGAAATGCAGCCAATTACAAAAAGCCTAAACGGGTGAAGACCGAAGAAGAGAAGGATGGAGAAGAGAAGAAAGGTGAGCCAACAGGTAACGCTGGTTTCTTTTTATTTTTATATTAGCATGAACAAGTTTAACTTCTGTGATTATTGCAATTATCAGCCCAAACGTACTTTAATGCATTTGCGTACTTTATAAAGAAGCATTCCATTATAGTTGAGCGAAATGAAATAAGTGTGAAATTGACACACTTTCCTTCCCATTTGATACCAGATGTTAAAGAAGAGGAGAAAGCTTCAGAAGAAAAAATGGACACAAAGGGGTAAGTTCTCTCACAATGGTGGTTTTGAAATGTACCCTGGTTTTCTAGTTTCAAACGTATTTTAAAAAAAAGCAGGCTTTTAAAATATTCAAGAAATGTATTGCGCAAGGACACATTAAATTGATAAAAAACATTTAGAATGTTACAGAAGATTTCTATTTCAAATAAATGTTCTATTGATAGAATCCTACAAAAATAAAATAAATTCTTTCCCTTTAAGTTGTAGTAATATTTCACTATATTACGATTTTGACTATTTTTGGTCAAACAAATTTGTCGGTGGTGTGCTATAAGTGTATATTACTAATATTTGCAAAGATAATTGCTTGAATTGAAGATTTATTTATTTTTACAGGCCAAAAGAAGAATTAAAAACCGTCTGAGAAATGGACATTTGGTTCTTTTGGATGCATGAACATAAATTGTCATACACCATCTTCTCCAATCCCACACACACACACACACATTAGATGTTAGCTCTAGTCCTGAGCTAAGGACTGTAAATTATTTTGTAAGACTTGTTTTACTATTTGTAATCTAATGAAGCGGTATAAAAGTTTTTACATTTACAAGTGTGAAATGACAGATGTTTCTTTCTTTTCTTTTTTTTGTGCTTTGGAACCATGTTTGTTTGCCTCCCACCTTTAAACCTTATGTTACTGTTTACCAACAATAGCACCTCGAACAGGACCAGAGATAGCACATCTTTATCTCCCATCATGGGAAGCTCTCCCTTTGAATTTTTTTTAAATCATGGATTGACACACTTATTGGCCGCTCTTATTTAGTTTTCCCTGCAGATGCTGTCGAGTACAGTGTCCTTTACCTCGTTTTTAAGCGCTAAATGTTTGTTTTTATTAAGGTGTCTGTCTTGGATGGCTCTGTATTGAACTTTTTCCCCGTCTGGTGGGGCTTGGCAAAGACTTGCTGTATTGCTGTTAGATTCCAGATTCTTTTCTGTTGTGGTTACGCTAGCAGGTCAGTCACACGGCTGACTAGAATTAGCCGTTTGGAGTTCCAGAGTTCAGTGGTTGTGAAATGTCCTTATTATAACAATGACTTTGATAAATAAAGAGAAATTGTCTGACATTTGTGGATTTTGTTAATCTTGCACAAACACAATATTCTGTTCTCACAGCTTGTTAAAAATCTGGTGGAGTTTTATATTGTCTTTGCGAAAATGCATCCAGACTTTAATATTTTAGACTAGATGTTTATCAACATTGTTCACTAATCAATGTATTAACATTTCATCTTAAATTCTTAAAAGGATGGATATAAAATTAGAAAGCTCTTTTTTTCACTAATTTTCTATAGGCAAAAATGTCTTGCATTTAATTGATATTTTATGAAATTAAGCATAGATTGGAGAGTAATCATTCAGTCCCATCTATAGTCATTACTAGAGTTGCCAATTTATGGAAAGGACAATAAGGAACAATTGTGGTTTTTAATAGAGAAATAAGGGAAAAGGAATATTTGTTCTGTATGTCAGTGTCTGCAGTCAAGTTTGTGTATAAAAGGTTTTCAGACATGCATTTGGTTCATTCCGTTTGAAATCAACCAAATTTCAGAAACTTACCCAGCTCTCTCTTTTTTTTTTTTTCTTCGTAAAAATAATCCAAAAAATCCTGGAGACAAACATATGAAGAAAGCTTAAAAGGTAATGAATATACATCAACTGATTTGGAAATAAAATTATGAAAATTGCAATTTTATTTTTACACAGAGATTGGGGGGTCTATGAGTAAAATCTGTTGACATTAGTAATTTTTGTTGCATTGTGCCTATGGTGACTATCGATATTTTGAGTTTCTCTGATCTTGAAACTCTGGATTTTGATAGAGGACCATGAGACTTAGACCTGAGTGCAATAATTGAGTCTCTAGTCCCTTTCCTAGCTGAGATATTGAGATATTTGTAATATCATAAATGCTACGTGGGATCTCAATACCTCAAATTCAACGTAGGATCTCAATATATCAGCTCTGGAAGGGTCTAGAGACTCTATTTTTGCACTCAGGTCTAAGTCTCATGGCCCTCTATCAGAATTCAGAGTTTTGAGAAGATTGGAGAAACTAATTTTTTTGCACCGAAAAAAAAAACCCCGCCAGGGGTGATTAAAATGGGCTTTCTTGGCCAAAGGCCTTGCCCATTGCATTGACTTATATGAGAATGAGAAAGAGGGGATCCGCACACCTCTCTCCATTTGAGATTCTGTTTGGCCGTCCACCTCACATGGGCTGGGAACCACATAATTCTAGACCACTGCCTGTGTTGGAACATGACATGTTGAAATATTGTGTTGAACTCGATAAGGTGTTCTCTGATATCTCAAAACAGGTCAAAGCAGCAGTTCCAGTGCCAGCTGAGACGGCCCTGCACAGCATCAGGCCAGGAGATTTGGTGCTGATAATAAAGGATCCGAGGAGGAAACATTGGAAAGCAAAGAGGTTGCAGGGGCCATTTCAGGTTTTGCTGACAACTCACACTGCGGTGAAAGTCGAAAAGTGCCTGCTCATGCGGTAGCTGCAACGGTAGATGAATCCCACTCACAGCTTACGAGTACCAAACAGGTGTCAGACTGACCAAAGTTGCTTGTTACTCACTAGAAAACCATCGTCATTGGAGAGAGGACGAATCTGCAATTTTAGGAGTAGTATGTACTGAGTCAAGAACTCTGTGGTGTTTGACGGAGAGGCCATTGCAGTTACTTGTCTAATAATATCGATTAGACCTGCCCTAAGACCAACTATACATAGCGAAACAGGACGTATATCTTTTTCATAAAAACATTTTCTCACCTGGCGAAGTTGCACTGTGTGGCAATATGTTACTAAATCTTATCCTCTTAACTAGCCTGGCCATGGGCCTAGCACAGGATGGTAGCGTTGAGGTGGAAAAGGGAGTCAAATTTTTATAATGTGTGATGTTATTTCAGCAGCAGGACCTGGGTATAATCCAGAGCATTTGAACAAATGGGGTATAGCCATGTATTTTGTAAGAATCCAAGTAAATGTCAAATTGTGTGTATGTGGATTGTGATTGGAATTTTACATGTACATTTTTTAGATGTGTTTCTTTTCTTTTATGTGTGTTCTTTTGAGATGTTTTTAGATGTGTGCAACTTTTATGAACGTTGAAAATGTCAGCAGGGAAACTTACAATAGAGTTAATCAAATCAAATTATTCTGGAGAGAAATTAATAATATGATATGGCATATAGTCTCAGTAAGATTGCCACTGGAGCCTGGGATTTTCATTAATGGTAAAAATTAATAAGGACACTCAAGTATTTATTGACATGTGTATTGTACATGCCAAACGTCTCATCGCCATTTATTGGAAAAATATAGAAAGGCCTACTATAACTCGATGGTTAAAAGAATTATCTTCATGCATTGCAGTAGAAAAGATAACATATATTCTTGAAGGTAAAGAAGACCAATTTAAGATTTGGAGTCCCTTTTTATTATTTATTGAGCATGGGGATATGAACAATATAATGGAGGAGGAACAAAGTGCTTGATTAGATATCATATCTATTTGAAAATAGATTTTAAATTGTATATATAAATTAATTGGAAAAATAAACCCTATTCGATCTTTCGAATCTGTAGCTATCTTTGATTGCAGTGTATTGTTTACTCTGACTTCCAAACGACCTATTTTATTATCCATTGTTGGTTTGTACTATTGCACTTTTTAGGTAATAGGAGCCCCGGTGTTTGTTTGTTTGTTTTATTTTTGTACATTATATTTGATGTTACAGATATGTGATGTACATTGTTGTGTAAGTGTTCAAGAAAATGCAATAAAAATTATTTTCCAAATCAAATCAAATTAGTTCAAATCAAATGTTATTATATACCTATGTCGAGGGCTTGGAGCCAGAGGGGCGTAAGTGGCTTTCAACAAACTTTACAGGAGAGACAAAACAAAATTTTGACCACACTTCAATCACCTGTATTATTAACCTTAAACCACAAACATTGCAACCACAGGCATACTTACATGAATGAGTATTTAGGTAAAAAAAATTGATGGCATAATAACACAATGAACATGCTCTAAAACATTTTCAAATTAAAAAAATCAAATATGTCAGATATGCCTTTTTGTTGCTTTATTCAATACTTAGATAGGTATTTTGGCACCATTGGATAGAGCTCATCGAGACCTTTATTTTGATATAAAAGAACTCATATTCGCCCAAAATGCCACTTGTGCCCCTCTGGCTCCAAGCCCTCGATATATAGATGTCAGTCGTATATGATGGACTTGATTTATGGTTATTTAGAACGAACGTGCACTCGCATCCCATTTACGACAGGTTGAAATTCATTAACACACACATCATTTCTGAACATTAAATCTCAGAGTTTATTCACTCTGTTACATGCCCAAAGAACTGGTACAGATAAGATGGCTTCTGTAACCATTCCAGCAGCTGATTGGTGATTTAACGGCTCATTGGATCTTGGAACTCCTCCTACTCGTCAGTGGACTCCTCCTACTCATCATTGGCTCCAGCTGGCTGGGGTCTTTAAAAAGCCAAGTTTTAGATCTGTTCAGTCACTGCTCTCTGCAGTCTGCTCCTGCTGTTGGTGTGCTTTGTAGGTAACGGTCATAGTCTTTTGACACATGTTGCTCTTTTTGTCTTGGTTTCTTGTATGTTAACTGAAGTTCTCTACAAGCTCCTTGAGTAGATGGAGATTCGGTGCAGAAGCTGAAGGTTAAAGTTCAGTGTCTTCAGAGCACAAATTCATGTTCAGATGTTACCTATCTTGACCTTGATCCAAGCAGATAAACCTATTTCCAATCCAGGATGAACAGGTGAGCTGTGAATGACCCTTGGTTGAAGCTATCATCTTCAAATGCAATATATGTGAGTTTGTTTGTGTCTTTGCAGGTAATTTCAGAGTTGTCTCCATGAATCCCAAATTTGTGGCTTTTGATCAAATGGTAGGACCAGATGTTTCACCATTTTGGCAAATGAAATGCAGCTTCTTGTAAGATGCAGAAATTTCAACTTGAATGACTGCATTTAAATGTTTGTTTCCTTTCTTTCTTGCAGTACGATCTGGTCGTGGTGGAGGAGAGTTTATTTCGGTGTAAGACTTTGAATGGAGCCAATGCAGCTTTTTGCACTTTTCTCTTTAATTTGTTTTAATAGGACCAAGATAATAACCGGATCGGTCAGTGGACAACCGTTTCCTCAACGGGGCTGATGTTGCAGCTTCCTCACAAGTTAAATCAAGAGGCTCAGATTGCTTTGTACACACTAAAGCAGGGGTTCTCAACTCCTGTCCTCGCGACCCACTGCTCTGCATATTGTGCATGTCTCCCTTATTTAACACACCTGACTCAGATCTGAATCAGGTGTGTTAAATAAGGGAGACATGCACAATATGCGGAACAGTGGGTCGTGAGGACTGGAGCTCAGTTTTATTACTGACCGAGAAGTCTTCCAAGTTTTTGAGGTGAAAAGTTTGACGTGACTGAAAGTTGAGTGATGCTTTATTTTCTTGTCTTGTGGTTGGTCAGTTCCACAGATATACACAACCTGTTCCTGGTGGAGCTTTAGTGGAAGTGTGCTGTGATCCATAATTTGACCAGACAGTGCCTGACTGGAACTGCAAAGGTGTGTGACTCCTGCTGAGAGTGTTCCTTATGCCTGTGCTTGACTTAATTGTCTATCTTCTCCTACCAGGTGAATGTCATGGGCTGTGCCTCTCTTACTGTTGATACATCAGTGTTTTTCCAACACCAAATGTGAGACGCATTTCTTGTGAATGCGAGTTTTACTGATGAGGGAACAGGCGAGCTCCATATACTCTTTATGATCTTTACAAGACATCCACTTTAAGCCACAAAGTTGATATTCTCCACTGTTTGGGTTTTCTCTCACAGATGTAATGGTGACCTTATTGACGCAAAGACTCGATTTTAAACCTGGATCAATGGTTAATGGAAAGGTAAGCGAAATGTCATCCCTTATTGCTGAAGCTTTCAAATTGGTTTCCTTTCCTAACCTTGATCATTCCTTACAGATCTATGTTACTTGAGATTCTGATCTACAGCATTCTTCCCAGTGACAATTGACATGTGACTCTGCAGTTTTCTCCAGCTGTGGCTCTGTGATGTTCCAGTTGTTGGTGAGTGTCTGACTCCAGCAGTGCAGATTCTGGTCTACAGCTTTCTTCCCAGTGAGAATTGACATGTGGCTATTTTTCAGGTGTCTGCAGCAATGGCTGTTCATATGGAGGGAAAAGTTCTGATGAATTGAGGATCTTGGAGGCAGGAAGACTGTAATAATGAGTGGTGAAATGTTATCTTGGTAATAATAAAGTTTAAAAAACAATAAAAATTAAAGGATTTTTTTTGGTGTTGTTTCTTTTAGTCTTTATTTCTTGTATTTTTTTTTTTCAAAATATGACAAATAAGACAGAGGGTAATGAGACTTAGACCTGTGTGTGAAAATGGAGGCTCTAGACCTTTTCAGAGTTGAGATATTTGTAATGGCATAAATGCTACGTGGGAGCTCAATATCTCAGCTCTGGAAGGGTCTAGAGTCTCCATTTTTGCACTCAGGTTTAAGTCTCATGGCCTTCTGTCAGAATCCAGAGATTTGAGAAGATTGGGGAAACTTAATTTTTCGCACACAAAAAAAAACATAAGGGGTAACACTGTCGTTTTTTTTCTGGTCGAAATTTTGAGTTTCCATATCTCAGCTCTGGAGAGGTCTAGAGCCTCAATTTTTGCACTCAGGTCTAGGTCTCATGGCCCTCTATCAGAATCCAGAGTTTCAAGAAGATCGGAGGGGGTCAAAATTTCGGCCAAAAACGACAGTGTTACCCCTTATGTTTTTTTTTCAGGTCAAAACTTTGACGTCCGATATCTCGGCTCTGGAAGGGTCTAGAGCCTCCATTTTTGCGCACTGGTCGAAGTCTCATGGCCCTCTATCAGAATCCAGAGTTTCAAGAAGATCGGAGGGGGTCAAAATTTCGGCCAAAAACGACAGTGTTACCCCTTATGTTTTTTTTTCAGGTCAAAACTTTGACGTCCGATATCTCGGCTCTGGAAGGGTCTAGAGCCTCCATTTTTGCGCACTGGTCGAAGTCTCGTGGCCCTCTGTCAGAATCCAGAGTTTCAAGAAGATCGGAGGGGGTCAAAATTTCGGCCAAAAACGACAGTGTTACCCCTTATGTTTTTTTTTCAGGTCAAAACTTTGACGTCCGATATCTCGGCTCTGGAAGGGTCTAGAGCCTCCATTTTTGTGCGCTGGTTGACGTCTCGTGGCCCTCTGTCAGAATCCAGACTTTCAAGAAGATCGGAGGGGGTCAAAATTTCGGCCAAAAACGACAGTGTTACCCCTTATGTTTTTTTTTCAGGTCAAAACTTTGACGTCCGATATTTCGGCTCTGGAAGGGTCTAGAGCCTCCATTTTTGCGCGCTGGTCGAAGTCTCGTGAACCTCTGTCAGAATCCAGAGTTTCAAGAAGATCGGATGGGGTCAAAATTTCAGCCAAAAACGACAGTGTTACCCCTTATGTTTTTTTTTTTTTCGGGTCAAAACTTTGATGTCCGATATCTCGGCTCTGGAAGGGTCTAGAGCCTCCATTTTTGCGCGCTGGTCGAAGTCTCGTGGCCCTCTGTCAGAATCCAGAGTTTCAAGAAGATCGGAGGGGGTCAAAATTTCGGCCAAAAACGACAGTGTTACCCCTTATGTTTTTTTTTTCAGGTCAAAGCTTTGACGTCCGATATCTCGGCTCTGGAAGGGTCTAGAGCCTCCATTTTTGCGCGCTGGTTTACGTCTCGTGGCCCTCTGTCAGAATCCAGAGTTTCAAGAAGATCGGAGGGGGTCAAAATTTCGGCCAAAAACGACAGTGTTACCCCTTATGTTTTTTTTTTCAGGTCAAAACTTTGATGTCCGATATCTCGGCTCTGGAAGGGTCTAGAGCCTCCATTTTTGCGCACTGGTCGAAGTCTCGTGGCCCTCTGTCAGAATCCAGAGTTTCAAGAAGATCGGAGGGGGTCAAAATTTCGGCCAAAAACGACAGTGTTACCCCTTATGTTTTTTTTTCAGGTCAAAACTTTGACGTCCGATATCTCGGCTCTGGAAGGGTCTAGAGCCTCCATTTTTGCGCACTGGTCGAAGTCTCGTGGCCCTCTGTCAGAATCCAGAGTTTCAAGAAGATCGGAGGGGGTCAAAATTTCGGCCAAAAACGACAGTGTTACCCCTTATGTTTTTTTTTTCAGGTCAAAACTTTGACGTCCGATATCTCGGCTCTGGAAGGGTCTAGAGCCTCCATTTTTGCGCACTGGTCGAAGTCTCGTGGCCCTCTGTCAGAATCCAGAGTTTCAAGAAGATCGGAGGGGGTCAAAATTTCGTCCAAAAACGACAGTGTTACCCCTTATGTTTTTTTTTCAGGTCAAAACTTTGATGTCCGATATCTCGGCTCTGGAAGGGTCTAGAGCCTCCATTTTTGCGCGCTGGTCGAAGTCTCGTGGCCCTCTGTCAGAATCCAGAGTTTCAAGAAGATCGGAGGGGGTCAAAATTTCGGCCAAAAACGACAGTGTTACCCCTTATGTTTTTTTTTTCAGGTCAAAACTTTGACGTCCGATATCTCGGCTCTGGAAGGGTCTAGAGCCTCCATTTTTGCGCACTGGTCGAAGTCTCGTGGCCCTCTGTCAGAATCCAGAGTTTCAAGAAGATCGGAGGGGGTCAAAATTTCGGCCAAAAACGACAGTGTTACCCCTCAACATGACATCATGACTTTTGCGTAAACATACACGCCACTTTCGAGTCAAGTGGCGTATTATTTCTACACATTTTGAGCTATTAGCGTGTATCCGCGTGTATGCGTGTATGTCTACGCCATTAACGTCCGCGTCATCCCGCGTGTCAGAACACGCGCGTCAAATGTCCAGTCATAAATGCCATTAACCCCAGTGACGGTTAAGTTTAGGGATAGGGTTGAGGTAAGTCATATCTTTTTTTTCCCTAGGATGGTAAGGGAACAGTCATAAATGCCATTAACCCCAGTGACGGTTAAGTTTAGGGATGGGGTTGAGGTAAGTCCTATATTTATATAACGTTAAGTCAACGGCGTTCATAAACACGCTGAAAAGCGATTATGCGTCTTCATAACACGCCAAAAATGCAAATACGAATTGGCGTGTCATACACACGCTACTTCATGAGATCAGCCTGTACCCCTTATGTTTTTTTTTTCAGGTCAAAACTTTGACGTCCGATATCTCGGCTCTGGAAGGGTCTAGAGCCTCCATTTTTGCGCACTGGTCGAAGTCTCGTGGCCCTCTGTCAGAATCCAGAGTTTCAAGAAGATCGGAGGGGGTCAAAATTTCGGCCAAAAACGACAGTGTTACCCCTTATGTTTTTTTTTCAGGTCAAAACTTTGACGTCCGATATCTCGGCTCTGGAAGGGTCTAGAGCCTCCATTTTTGCGCACTGGTCGAAGTCTCGTGGCCCTCTGTCAGAATCCAGAGTTTCAAGAAGATCAGAGGGGGTCAAAATTTCGGCCAAAAACGACAGTGTTACCCCTTATGTTTTTTTTTTCAGGTCAAAGCTTTGACGTCCGATATCTCGGCTCTGGAAGGGTCTAGAGCCTCCATTTTTGCGCGCTGGTTGACGTCTCGTGGCCCTCTGTCAGAATCCAGAGTTTCAAGAAGATCGGAGGGGGTCAAAATTTCGGCCAAAAACGACAGTGTTACCCCTTATGTTTTTTTTTTCAGGTCAAAACTTTGACGTCCGATATCTCGGCTCTGGAAGGGTCTAGAGCCTCCATTTTTGCGCGCTGGTTGACGTCTCGTGGCCCTCTGTCAGAATCCAGAGTTTCAAGAAGATCGGAGGGGGTCAAAATTTCGGCCAAAAATGACAGTGTTACCCCTTATGTTTTTTTTTCAGGTCAAAACTTTGACGTCCGATATCTCGGCTCTGGAAGGGTCTAGAGCCTCCATTTTTGCGCGCTGGTTGACGTCTCGTGGCCCTCTGTCAGAATCCAGAGTTTCAAGAAGATCGGAGGGGGTGAAAATTTCGGCCAAAAACGACAGTGTTACCCCTTATGTTTTTTTTTCAGGTCAAAACTTTGACGTCCGATATCTCGGCTCTGGAAGGGTCTAGAGCCTCCATTTTTGCGCGCTGGTTGACGTCTCGTGGCCCTCTGTCAGAATCCAGAGTTTCAAGAAGATCGGAGGGGGTCAAAATTTCGGCCAAAAACGACAGTGTTACCCCTTATGTTTTTTTTTTCAGGTCAAAACTTTGACGTCCGATATCTCGGCTCTGGAAGGGTCTAGAGCCTCCATTTTTGCGCACTGGTCGAAGTCTCGTGGCCCTCTGTCAGAATCCAGAGTTTCAAGAAGATCGGAGGGGGTCAAAATTTCGGCCAAAAACGACAGTGTTACCCCTTATGTTTTTTTTTCAGGTCAAAACTTTGACGTCCGATATCTCGGCTCTGGAAGGGTCTAGAGCCTCCATTTTTGCGCACTGGTCGAAGTCTCGTGGCCCTCTGTCAGAATCCAGAGTTTCAAGAAGATCGGAGGGGGTCAAAATTTCAGCCAAAAACGACAGTGTTACCCCTTATGTTTTTTTTTCAGGTCAAAACTTTGACGTCCGATATCTCGGCTCTGGAAGGGTCTAGAGCCTCCATTTTTGCGCACTGGTCGAAGTCTCGTGGCCCTCTGTCAGAATCCAGAGTTTCAAGAAGATCGGAGGGGGTCAAAATTTCGGCCAAAAACGACAGTGTTACCCCTTATGTTTTTTTTTCAGGTCAAAACTTTGACGTCCGATATCGCGGCTCTGGAAGGGTCTAGAGCCTCCATTTTTGCGCACTGGTCGAAGTCTCGTGGCCCTCTGTCAGAATCCAGAGTTTCAAGAAGATCGGAGGGGGTCAAAATTTCGGCCAAAAACGACAGTGTTACCCCTTATGTTTTTTTTTCAGGTCAAAACTTTGACGTCCGATATCTCGGCTCTGGAAGGGTCTAGAGCCTCCATTTTTGTGCGCTGGTTGACGTCTCGTGGCCCTCTGTCAGAATCCAGAGTTTCAAGAAGATCGGAGGGGGTCAAAATTTCTTCCAAAAACGACAGTGTTACCCCTTATGTTTTTTTTTCAGGTCAAAACTTTGACGTCCGATATTTCGGCTCTGGAAGGGTCTAGAGCCTCCATTTTTGCGCGCTGGTCGAAGTCTCGTGAACCTCTGTCAGAATCCAGAGTTTCAAGAAGATCGGAGGGGGTCAAAATTTCGGCCAAAAACGACAGTGTTACCCCTTATGTTTTGTTTTTTTCGGGTCAAAACTTTGACGTCCGATATCTCGGCTCTGGAAGGGTCTAGAATCTCCATTTTTGCGCACTGGTCGAAGTCTCGTGGCCCTCTGTCAGAATCCAGAGTTTCAAGAAGATCGGAGGGGGTCAAAATTTCGGCCAAAAACGACAGTGTTACCCCTTATGTTTTTTTTTTCAGGTCAAAACTTTGATGTCCGATATCTCGGCTCTGGAAGGGTCTAGAGCCTCCATTTTTGCGCGCTGGTCGAAGTCTCGTGGCCCTCTGTCAGAATCCAGAGTTTCAAGAAGATCGGAGGGGGTCAAAATTTCGGCCAAAAACGACAGTGTTACCCCTTATGTTTTTTTTTTCAGGTCAAAGCTTTGACGTCCGATATCTCGGCTCTGGAAGGGTCTAGAGCCTCCATTTTTGCGCGCTGGTTGACGTCTCGTGGCCCTCTGTCAGAATCCAGAGTTTCAAGAAGATCGGAGGGGGTCAAAATTTCGGCCAAAAACGACAGTGTTACCCCTTATGTTTTTTTTTCAGGTCAAAACTTTGACGTCCGATATCTCGGCTCTGGAAGGGTCTAGAGCCTCCATTTATGCGCACTGGTCGAAGTCTCGTGGCCCTCTGTCAGAATCCAGAGTTTCAAGAAGATCGGAGGGGGTCAAAATTTCGGCCAAAAATGACAGTGTTACCCCTTATGTTTTTTTTTCAGGTCAAAACTTTGACGTCCGATATCTCGGCTCTGGAAGGGTCTAGAGCCTCCATTTTTGCGCGCTGGTTGACGTCTCGTGGCCCTCTGTCAGAATCCAGAGTTTCAAGAAGATCGGAGGGGGTGAAAATTTCGGCCAAAAACGACAGTGTTACCCCTTATGTTTTTTTTTCAGGTCAAAACTTTGACGTCCGATATCTCGGCTCTGGAAGGGTCTAGAGCCTCCATTTTTGTGCGCTGGTTGACGTCTCGTGGCCCTCTGTCAGAATCCAGACTTTCAAGAAGATCGGAGGGGGTCAAAATTTCGGCCAAAAACGACAGTGTTACCCCTTATGTTTTTTTTTCAGGTCAAAACTTTGACGTCCGATATTTCGGCTCTGGAAGGGTCTAGAGCCTCCATTTTTGCGCGCTGGTCGAAGTCTCGTGAACCTCTGTCAGAATCCAGAGTTTCAAGAAGATCGGAGGGGGTCAAAATTTCAGCCAAAAACGACAGTGTTACCCCTTATGTTTTTTTTTTTTTCGGGTCAAAACTTTGACGTCCGATATCTCGGCTCTGGAAGGGTCTAGAGCCTCCATTTTTGCGCACTGGTCGAAGTCTCGTGGCCCTCTGTCAGAATCCAGAGTTTCAAGAAGATCGGAGGGGGTCAAAATTTCGGCCAAAAACGACAGTGTTACCCCTTATGTTTTTTTTTTCAGGTCAAAACTTTGATGTCCGATATCTCGGCTCTGGAAGGGTCTAGAGCCTCCATTTTTGCGCGCTGGTCGAAGTCTCGTGGCCCTCTGTCAGAATCCAGAGTTTCAAGAAGATCGGAGGGGGTCAAAATTTCGGCCAAAAACGACAGTGTTACCCCTTATGTTTTTTTTTTCAGGTCAAAGCTTTGACGTCCGATATCTCGGCTCTGGAAGGGTCTAGAGCCTCCATTTTTGCGCGCTGGTTTACGTCTCGTGGCCCTCTGTCAGAATCCAGAGTTTCAAGAAGATCGGAGGGGGTCAAAATTTCGGCCAAAAACGACAGTGTTACCCCTTATGTTTTTTTTTTCAGGTCAAAACTTTGACGTCCGATATCTCGGCTCTGGAAGGATCTAGAGCCTCCATTTTTGCGCACTGGTCGAAGTCTCGTGGCCCTCTGTCAGAATCCAGAGTTTCAAGAAGATCGGAGGGGGTCAAAATTTCGGCCAAAAACGACAGTGTTACCCCTTATGTTTTTTTTTCAGGTCAAAACTTTGACGTCCGATATCTCGGCTCTGGAAGGGTCTAGAGCCTCCATTTTTGCGCACTGGTCGAAGTCTCGTGGCCCTCTGTCAGAATCCAGAGTTTCAAGAAGATCGGAGGGGGTCAAAATTTCGGCCAAAAACGACAGTGTTACCCCTTATGTTTTTTTTTCAGGTCAAAACTTTGACGTCCGATATCTCGGCTCTGGAAGGGTCTAGAGCCTCCATTTTTGCGCACTGGTCGAAGTCTCGTGGCCCTCTGTCAGAATCCAGAGTTTCAAGAAGATCGGAGGGGGTCAAAATTTCGGCCAAAAACGACAGTGTTACCCCTTATGTTTTTTTTTCAGGTCAAAACTTTGACGTCCGATATCTCGGCTCTGGAAGGGTCTAGAGCCTCCATTTTTGCGCACTGGTCGAAGTCTCGTGGCCCTCTGTCAGAATCCAGAGTTTCAAGAAGATCGGAGGGGGTCAAAATTTCGGCCAAAAACGACATTGTTACCCCTTATGTTTTTTTTTTCAGGTCAAAACTTTGACATCCGATATCTCGGCTCTGGAAGGGTCTAGAGCCTCCATTTTTGCGCACTGGTCGAAGTCTCGTGGCCCTCTGTCAGAATCCAGAGTTTCAAGAAGATCGGAGGGGGTCAAAATTTCGGCCAAAAACGACAGTGTTACCCCTTATGTTTTTTTTTCAGGTCAAAACTTTGACGTCCGATATCTCGGCTCTGGAAGGGTCTAGAGCCTCCATTTTTGCGCACTGGTCGAAGTCTCGTGGCCCTCTGTCAGAATCCAGAGTTTCAAGAAGATCGGAGGGGGTCAACATTTCGGCCAAAAACGACAGTGTTACCCCTTATGTTTTTTTTTCAGGTCAAAACTTTGACGTCCGATATCTCGGCTCTGGAAGGGTCTAGAGCCTCCATTTTTGTGCGCTGGTTGACGTCTCGTGGCCCTCTGTCAGAATCCAGAGTTTCAAGAAGATCGGAGGGGGTCAAAATTTCTTCCAAAAAATGACAGTGTTACCCCTTATGTTTTTTTTTTTCAGGTCAAAACTTTGACGTCCGATATTTCGGCTCTGGAAGGGTCTAGAGCCTCCATTTTTGCGCGCTGGTCGAAGTCTCGTGGCCCTCTGTCAGAATCCAGAGTTTCAAGAAGATCAGAGGGGGTCAAAATTTCGGCCAAAAACGACAGTGTTACCCCTTATGTTTTTTTTTTCAGGTCAAAGCTTTGACGTTCGATATCTCGGCTCTGGAAGGGTCTAGAGCCTCCATTTTTGCGCGCTGGTTGACGTCTCGTGGCCCTCTGTCAGAATCCAGAGTTTCAAGAAGAACGGAGGGGGTCAAAATTTCGGCCAAAAACGACAGTGTTACCCCTTATGTTTTTTTTTCAGGTCAAAACTTTGACGTCCGATATCTCGGCTCTGGAAGGGTCTAGAGCCTCCATTTTTGCGCACTGGTCGAAGTCTCGTGGCGCTCTGTCAGAATCCAGAGTTTCAAGAAGATCGGAGGGGGTCAAAATTTCGGCCAAAAATGACAGTGTTACCCCTTATGTTTTTTTTTCAGGTCAAAACTTTGACGTCCGATATCTCGGCTCTGGAAGGGTCTAGAGCCTCCATTTTTGCGCGCTGGTTGACGTCTCGTGGCCCTCTGTCAGAATCCAGAGTTTCAAGAAGATCGGAGGGGGTGAAAATTTCGGCCAAAAACGACAGTGTTACCCCTTATGTTTTTTTTTCAGGTCAAAACTTTGACGTCCGATATCTCGGCTCTGGAAGGGTCTAGAGCCTCCATTTTTGCGCGCTGGTTGACGTCTCGTGGCCCTCTGTCAGAATCCAGAGTTTCAAGAAGATCGGAGGGGGTCAAAATTTCGGCCAAAAACGACAGTGTTACCCCTTATGTTTTTTTTTTCAGGTCAAAACTTTGACGTCCGATATCTCGGCTCTGGAAGGGTCTAGAGCCTCCATTTTTGCGCACTGGTCGAAGTCTCGTGGCCCTCTGTCAGAATCCAGAGTTTCAAGAAGATTGGAGGGGGTCAAAATTTCGGCCAAAAACGACAGTGTTACCCCTTATGTTTTTTTTTTCAGGTCAAAACTTTGACGTCCGATATCTCGGCTCTGGAAGGGTCTAGAGCCTCCATTTTTGCGCACTGGTCGAAGTCTCGTGGCCCTCTGTCAGAATCCAGAGTTTCAAGAAGATCGGAGGGGGTCAAAATTTCGGCCAAAAACGACAGTGTTACCCCTTATGTTTTTTTTTTCAGGTCAAAACTTTGATGTCCGATATCTCGGCTCTGGAAGGGTCTAGAGCCTCCATTTTTGCGCGCTGGTCGAAGTCTCGTGGCCCTCTGTCAGAATCCAGAGTTTCAAGAAGATCGGAGGGGGTCAAAATTTCGGCCAAAAACGACAGTGTTACCCCTTATGTTTTTTTTTTCAGGTCAAAGCTTTGACGTCCGATATCTCGGCTCTGGAAGGGTCTAGAGCCTCCATTTTTGCGCGCTGGTTGACGTCTCGTGGCCCTCTGTCAGAATCCAGAGTTTCAAGAAGATCGGAGGGGGTCAAAATTTCGGCCAAAAACGACAGTGTTACCCCTTATGTTTTTTTTTCAGGTCAAAACTTTGACGTCCGATATCTCGGCTCTGGAAGGGTCTAGAGCCTCCATTTTTGCGCACTGGTCGAAGTCTCGTGGCCCTCTGTCAGAATCCAGAGTTTCAAGAAGATCGGAGGGGGTCAAAATTTCGGCCAAAAATGACAGTGTTACCCCTTATGTTTTTTTTTCAGGTCAAAACTTTGACGTCCGATATCTCGGCTCTGGAAGGGTCTAGAGCCTCCATTTTTGCGCGCTGGTTGACGTCTCGTGGCCCTCTGTCAGAATCCAGAGTTTCAAGAAGATCGGAGGGGGTGAAAATTTCGGCCAAAAACGACAGTGTTACCCCTTATGTTTTTTTTTCAGGTCAAAACTTTGACGTCCGATATCTCGGCTCTGGAAGGGTCTAGAGCCTCCATTTTTGCGCGCTGGTTGACGTCTCGTGGCCCTCTGTCAGAATCCAGAGTTTCAAGAAGATCGGAGGGGGTCAAAATTTCGGCCAAAAACGACAGTGTTACCCCTTATGTTTTTTTTTCAGGTCAAAACTTTGACGTCCGATATCTCGGCTCTGGAAGGGTCTAGAGCCTCCATTTTTGCGCGCTGGGCGAAGTCTCGTGGCCCTCTGTCAGAATCCAGAGTTTCAAGAAGATCAGAGGGGGTCAAAATTTCGGCCAAAAATGACAGTGTTACCCCTTATGTTTTTTTTTCAGGTCAAAACTTTGACGTCCGATATCTCGGCTCTGGAAGGGTCTAGAGCCTCCATTTTTGCGCGCTGGTTGACGTCTCGTGGCCCTCTGTCAGAATCCAGAGTTTCAAGAAGATCGGAGGGGGTCAAAATTTCGGCCAAAAACGACAGTGTTACCCCTTATGTTTTTTTTCAGGACAAAACTTTGACGTCCGATATCTCGGCTCTGGAAGGGTCTAGAGCCTCCATTTTTGCGCGCTGGTCGAAGTCTCGTGGCCCTCTGTCAGAATCCAGAGTTTCAAGAAGATCGGAGGGGGTCAAAATTTCGGCCAAAAACGACAGTCTTACCCCTTATGTTTTTTTTTCAGGTCAAAACTTTGACGTCCGATATCTCGGCTCTGGAAGGGTCTAGAGCCTCCATTTTTGCGCGCTGGTTGACGTCTCGTGGCCCTCTGTCAGAATCCAGAGTTTCAAGAAGATCGGAGGGGGTCAAAATTTCGGCCAAAAACGACAGTGTTACCCCTTATGTTTTTTTTTCAGGTCAAAACTTTGACGTCCGATATCTCGGCTCTGGAAGGGTCTAGAGCCTCCATTTTTGCGCGCTGGTCGAAGTCTCGTGGCCCTCTGTCAGAATCCAGAGTTTCAAGAAGATCGGAGGGGGTCAAAATTTCGGCCAAAAACGACAGTGTTACCCCTTATGTTTTTTTTTTCGGGTCAAAACTTTGACGTCCGATATCTCGGCTCTGGAAGGGTCTAGAGCCTCCATTTTTGCGCACTGGTCGAAGTCTCGTGGCCCTCTGTCAGAATCCAGAGTTTCAAGAAGATCGGATGGGGTCAAAATTTCGGCCAAAAACGACAGTGTTACCCCTTATGTTTTTTTTTTCAGGTCAAAACTTTGACGTCCGATATCTCGGCTCTGGAAGGGTCTAGAGCCTCCATTTTTGCGCGCTGGTCGAAGTATCGTGGCCCTCTGTCAGAATCCAGAGTTTCAAGAAGATCGGAGGGGGTCAAAATTTCGGCCAAAAACGACAGTGTTACCCCTTATGTTTTTTTTTCAGGTCAAAACTTTGACGTCCGATATCTCGGCTCTGGAAGGGTCTAGAGCCTCCATTTTTGCGCACTGGTCGAAGTCTCGTGGCCCTCTGTCAGAATCCAGAGTTTCAAGAAGATCGGAGGGGGTCAAAATTTCGGCCAAAAACGACAGTGTTAACCCTTATGTTTTTTTTTCAGGTCAAAACTTTGACGTCCGATATCTCGGCTCTGGAAGGGTCTAGAGCCTCCATTTTTGCGCGCTGGTTGACGTCTCGTGGCCCTCTGTCAGAATCCAGAGTTTCAAGAAGATCGGAGGGGGTCAAAATTTCGGCCAAAAACGACAGTGTTACCCCTTATGTTTTTTTTTCAGGTCAAAACTTTGACGTCCGATATCTCGGCTCTGGAAGGGTCTAGAGCCCCCATTTTTGCGCACTGGTCGAAGTCTTGTGGCCCTCTGTCAGAATCCAGAGTTTCAAGAAGATCGGAGGGGGTCAAAATTTCGGCCAAAAACGACAGTGTTACCCCTTATGTTTTTTTTTTCAGGTCAAAACTTTGACGTCCGATATCTCGGCTCTGGAAGGGTCTAGAGCCTCCATTTTTGCGCACTGGTCGAAGTCTCGTGGCCCTCTGTCAGGATCCAGAGTTTCAAGAAGATCGGAGGGGGTCAAAATTTCGGCCAAAAACGACAGTGTTACCCCTTATGTTTTTTTTTCAGGTCAAAACTTTGACGTCCGATATCTCGGCTCTGGAAGGGTCTAGAGCCTCCATTTTTGCGCACTGGTCGAAGTCTCGTGGCCCTCTGTCAGAATCCAGACTTCAAGAAGATCGGAGGGGGTCAAAATTTCGGCCAAAAACGACAGTGTTACCCCTTATGTTTTTTTTTCAGGTCAAAACTTTGACGTCCTATATCTCGGCTCTGGAAGGGTCTAGAGCCTCCATTTTTGCGCGCTGGTTGACGTCTCGTGGCCCTCTGTCAGAATCCAGAGTTTCAAGAAGATTGGAGGGGGTCAAAATTTCGGCCAAAAACGACAGTGTTACCCCTTATGTTTTTTTTTCAGGTCAAAACTTTGACGTCCGATATCTCGGCTCTGGAAGGGTCTAGAGCCTCCATTTTTGCGCGCTGGTCGAAGTCTCGTGGCCCTCTGTCAGAATCCAGAGTTTCAAGAAGATCGGAGGGGGTCAAAATTTCGGCCAAAAACGACAGTGTTACCCCTTATGTTTTTTTTTCAGGTCAAAACTTTGACGTCCGATATCTCGGCTCTGGAAGGGTCTAGAGCCTCCATTTTTGCGCACTGGTCGAAGTCTCGTGGCCCTCTGTCAGAATCCAGAGTTTCAAGAAGATTGGAGGGGGTCAAAATTTCGGGCAAAAACGACAGTGTTACCCCTTATGTTTTTTTTTTCAGGTCAAAACTTTGACGTCCGATTTCTCGGCTCTGGAAGGGTCTAGAGCCTCCATTTTTGCGCGCTGGTTGACGTCTCGTGGCCCTCTGTCAGAATCCAGAGTTTCAAGAAGATCGGAGGGGGTCAAAATTTTGGCCAAAAACGACAGTGTTACCCCTTATGTTTTTTTTTTTCAGGTCAAAACTTTGACGTCCGATATCTCGGCTCTGGAAGGGTCTAGAGCCTCCATTTTTGTGCGCTGGTCGAAGTCTCGTGGCCCTCTGTCAGAATCCAGAGTTTCAAGAAGATCGGAGGGGGTCAAAATTTCGGCCAAAAACGACAGTGTTACCCCTTATGTTTTTTTTTCAGGTCAAAACTTTGACGTCCGATATCTCGGCTCTGGAAGGGTCTAGAGCCTCCATTTTTGCGCACTGGTCGAAGTCTCGTGGCCCTCTGTCAGAATCCAGAGTTTCAAGAAGATCGGAGGGGGTCAAAATTTCGGCCAAAAACGACAGTGTTACCCCTTATGTTTTTTTTTCAGGTCAAAACTTTGACGTCCGATATCTCGGCTCTGGAAGGGTCTAGAGCCTCCATTTTTGCGCGCTGGTCGAAGTCTCGTGGCCCTCTGTCAGAATCCAGAGTTTCAAGAAGATCGGAGGGGGTCAAAATTTCGGCCAAAAACGACAGTGTTACCCCTTATGTTTTTTTTTTTCGGGTCAAAACTTTGACGTCCGATATCTCGGCTCTGGAAGGGTCTAGAGCCTCCATTTTTGCGCACTGGTCGAAGTCTCGTGGCCCTCTGTCAGAATCCAGAGTTTCAAGAAGATCGGAGGGGGTCAAAATTTCGGCCAAAAACGACAGTGTTACCCCTTATGTTTTTTTTTCAGGTCAAAACTTTGACGTCCGATATCTCGGCTCTGGAAGGGTCTAGAGCCTCCATTTTTGCGCGCTGGTCGAAGTCTCGTGGCCCTCTGTCAGAATCCAGAGTTTCAAGAAGATCGGAGGGGGTCAAAATTTCGGCCAAAAACGACAGTGTTACCCCTTATGTTTTTTTTTCAGGTCAAAACTTTGACGTCCGATATCTCGGCTCTGGAAGGGTCTAGAGCCTCAATTTTTGCGCGCTGGTCGAAGTCTCGTGGCCCTCTGTCAGAATCCAGAGTTTCAAGAAGATCAGAGGGGGTCAAAATTTCGGCCAAAAACGACAGTGTTACCCCTTATGGTTTTTTTTTCGGGTCAAAACTTTGACGTCCGATATCTCGGCTCTGGAAGGGTCTAGAGCCTCCATTTTTGCGCACTGGTCGAAGTCTCGTGGCCCTCTGTCAGAATCCAGAGTTTCAAGAAGATCGGAGGGGGTCAAAATTTCGGCCAAAAACGACAGTGTTACCCCTTATGTTTTTTTTCAGGTCAAAACTTTGATGTCCGATATTTCAGCTCTGGAAGGGTCTAGATCCTCCATTTTTGCGCGCTGGTTGACGTCTCGTGGCCCTCTGTCAGAATCCAGAGTTTCAAGAAGATCGGAGGGGGTCAAAATTTCGGCCAAAAACGACAGTGTTACCCCTTATGTTTTTTTTCAGGTCAAAACTTTGACGTCCGATATCTCGGCTCTGGAAGGATCTAGAGCCTCCATTTTTGCGCACTGGTCGAAGTCTCGTGGCCCTCTGTCAGAATCCAGAGTTTCAATAAGATCGGAAGGGGTCAAAATTTCGGCCAAAAACGACAGTGTTACCCCTTATGTTTTTTTTTCAGGTCAAAACTTTGACGTCCGATATCTCGGCTCTGGAAGGGTCTAGAGCCTCCATTTTTGCGCACTGGTCGAAGTCTCGTGGCCCTCTGTCAGAATCCAGAGTTTCAAGAAGATCGGAGGGGGTCAAAATTTCGGCCAAAAACGACAGTGTTACCCCTTATGTTTTTTTTTCAGGTCAAAACTTTGACGTCCGATATCTCGGCTCTGGAAGGGTCTAGAGCCTCCATTTTTGCGCACTGGTCGAAGTCTCGTGGCCCTCTGTCAGAATCCAGAGTTTCAAGAAGATCGGAGGGGGTCAAAATTTCGGCCAAAAACGACAGTGTTACCCCTTATGTTTTTTTTTCAGGTAAAAACTTTGACGTCCGATATCTCGGCTCTGGAAGGGTCTAGAGCCTCCATTTTTGCGCGCTGGTTGACGTCTCGTGGCCCTCTGTCAGAATCCAGAGTTTCAAGAAGATTGGAGGGGGTCAAAATTTCGTCCAAAAACGACAGTGTTACCCCTTATGTTTTTTTTTCAGGTCAAAACTTTGACGTCCGATATCTCGGCTCTGGAAGGGTCTAGAGCCTCCATTTTTGCGCACTGGTCGAAGTCTCGTGGCCCCCTGTCAGAATCCAGAGTTTCAAGAAGATCGGAGGGGGTCAAAATTTCGGCCAAAAACGACAGTGTTACCCCTTATGTTTTTTTTTCAGGTCAAAACTTTGACGTCTGATATCTCGGCTCTGGAAGGGTCTAGAGCCACCATTTTTGCGCGCTGGTCGAAGTCTCGTGGCCCTCTGTCAGAATCCAGAGTTTCAAGAAGATCGGAGGGGGTCAAAATTTCGGCCAAAAACGACAGTGTTACCCCTTATGTTTTTTGTTTTCGGGTCAAAACTTTGAC